>BJCM01191910.1:0-38776 GCA_018326385.1 Flaveria bidentis
TCTGCCTTCATTACTACTTCAAATTCTTTACATAAGTCTTCGTTCTTGGAACCGAAGATTATGTCATCAACATAAATCTGAACAAGCAGTAGATCACCATCCTTTTCTTTGATGAACAGTGTACAGTCAATTACACCTCTACGAAATCTGTGTTTCACAAGGTGAGTTGAGAGATTTTCATACCATGCTCTCGAGGCTTGGTGAAGCCCGTAGAGAGCCTTATCCAGTTTGTAAACTCTGTCCTGATGATATGGATCCTCAAATCCTTCGGGTTGACTGACATACACTGTTTCCCGGATTTCCCATGAAGAAATGCACTCCTTACATCCGGTTGATAGACTTTAATCTTCATGTAAGAGGCATTGGCTAGGAAGATACAAGTGGCTTCCATTCTCGCCACAGGTGCAAATACTTCATTGTAATCAATTCCCTCGACTTGTTGAAATCCTTGAACTACAAGTCAAGCCTTGTTCCTGATGATGACACCTTGGTCATCTTTCTTACATTTCAAGACCCATTTGGTGCCAATAACTTTAGCACTTTTAGGTCTATCCACCAGTGTCCATACACCTAACTTCTTGAACTGAAGAAGTTCTTCTTGCATGGCACTCACCCATGGATCATCATTTAGGGCTTCACTCACATATTTTGGCTCAAACTGAGACACAAAACAACTATATGAACCATCGTGAAGGTATCCTTTTTCAAATACTAAGGCATATTCAACTGAATATAGCTGATTTCTTGTCTGAACTCCTGATCTGACATCCCCAATGACATTGTCCAGAGCATGATAAACATTTAGGCGTGATCCAGGAGTGATGGGAACAACTACCTCAGAATCAAGATTATGAACGTTTGGTTCCGGATCTGAGGCAGTAGGAGTGCGAGGTTCCGAAGACTCAGAGGCATCAATGTTAGATGCTTGTGGACTTGCAGTAGTAGGAACCTGTTCCTCCTGATTGTTCTGGTCATTCTCCATGGCTTCATCGTCAGAGGAGGAGTCACTTACCTCGAGTGCTCCCCCTGAATGGTTAGACGATTCAGCTTGTGAACCAGATGATGTGTAGTCTTGTGACGGTGTGTTTAAGACATCATACATCATTTTGGTTGTTAACTCATCGTAAGAAGTGGAGAAAGGAATATTGAAGGACTTGAAAAATCCATCATAATCGAAAAAGAATGCGGGTGCTTTTCCTGCAGGAGGGGTGGTGTATCTCTGAATGTCCATATTACACCACACTTGTACTTGACCCGTTGAGTTGTTGTATACTCTCTTATTCGGTATGTTGTATCCTAGAAAGATTCCCTCTTCAGCCTTCTCACTGAACTTGCCTTCCTGAGTTTTCTTTACTAGGGTGCACGGTGCGCCAAACGGTTCGAGATACTCTAGATTTGGTTTACGTCGTTGAAGTAACTCTTAACACGTCTTGCCATGACGTTTTACCACCAGAACTTGATTTAACGTGTAACACGCATTGGCAACTACCTCATTCCAAAATTGGATGGGCAGTTTCGAGTCTGCTAGCATGGTCCGTGCTGTCTCTATTAAGCTGTGATTCTTTCTCTCAGCAACGCCGTTCATCTGAGGAGTGTTGGGGGAAGTGAACTGGTGCATAATTCCCTTTTCTTTGTAGAAAGCCTCCATCCATTGGTTCTTAAACTCTGTTCCATTGTCTGAGCGTACTTGTCTTACCTTCAGCTTGTAGAGTGACTCCAATGTAGTTACCAATTCTTTGAATGACTCAAATGTTTCTGATTTTGATTTCAGAAACATCACCCAAGAGAATCTTGAGTAGTCATCTGTAACTACGTAGCAGTACAAGTCACCTGTGATGCTTCTTGTACTGACTGGACCAAACAGATCCATGTGAAGAAGCTCAGAAGGCAGTTCAATGGAATGAACCTTCTTTTCCTTATGAGATTTCTTCGTCTGTTTGCCTTTCTTGCAGGCGACACAAAAATCCGGTAATTGGAAGTTTTTGACATTAACTCCTCCCACTAGATCATTCTGGATCAAGTGATTCATCTTCCAAGGATTAATGTGTCCCATTCTCCTATGCCAGGAGATGGAATCCTTCTTTGTAGCCTTTGACAAGAAGCACTGAACTTGATGATCCGTTGTGGAGGCCTTTGATAGATCCAAGACATAAAGGTCATTATATCTTGAAGCCGACATTAAGACTTTGTCCTCCGAGATCACATAGTCCTTTTTAAGGACATAGCACTTCTTATTGCCGAATACTACCTTAAATCCTTTGTCACATATTTGGGATACAAAAAGTAAGTTGTTATGAAGTTGTTGAACATAGTTTACCTTATCAAACTTCACTTTTTGGTTCCCTACTTCCCTTGAGCTGTGATGTAACCTCCTTTGTTTCCAGCAAATGAAACATGACCTCCTTTAATTTGTTTGACGTTTGACATGAGTTCCCGGTTTCCAGTCATGTGCCTTGATGCTCCACTATCTACGATCCAAGTGTTAGTATCAGCACTATAGCGAACACCCTGAGAGGGTGCGGTTGAATCAACCCTAAAAGTAGAGTCTGACTTTTAAGGTTCTGGTGATTCTGAACTTTTTGTGCTTGTCCCTTCTTCAGACAGTTGAGTCGTCATCTAGATCCTCAACACTAGCAATGTTGGATTCTACTGGAGACACAAACCGAAAGCTCCAATCTTGTCCTTCGTCATCGTGAGCAGTCAAGGCTTTAGGATCCTTGCTTGACGAAGTAGGACTACTTGTGAGTTTATCCTAACGATTGAAGGATGAAAATGGATTCCCATTTCCTGTCTTCTTGAGCTTCACGGATTCACGTTTGTAGTGCCCCTTTTCCCCATAGTTGAAGCATGTAACTTTGGTCTTGTAAAACCAAAAGTTGTGTCCTTAGTAGCAATGAAGTTCTATCCGGTCTTCTTGGCAAACTTCTTAGCACTCCGAGCAGCACTCGATAGGGCCCACATGATGTCCATTCTCTCCAGCTCTGTCTCGTCTACCTGCTCGTAGTCCTCATCTGCCAGATGGCAGTTCCAAATTTTCCCAGCAACTAGTCCGTCATAGGAGTGAACGACAGATGCTAAGAGATCCATGTGCTCCTTTGCTACCTCTACTATCACATTCCCGAGATTCTCAATCTTTAGTTTTGTAGTATTGGCTTCAGGTGCTATGTATTGGGTACAAGACGACCCTGACGTATAAGATCCTGAAGTGGTAGCTTGAGATGGAGCAACTGAACTCGACACACATGTCGTTTGAAGTGTTGCTCCAGACGTTTTGGCTTGTGGAGTTGAGTTGTAGAGTGATGGATTCTAATCATATGAAGACTTTGGGCCCTGTACTTCATCCTCAACTCTTTCTCTCCCAGTTTCAGAATGAAATCGTTGAAATCTAACTTCGCCAGCATATCATTTTGTCTGAGGTTGGATACAAAGGAAACCCACTTCTCTAGCAACCCATCTCCAAAGTTTGACACCTTGTCTTCCATAGACGTTGTGACTCCATGAGTGTGCAGCTCACTCATCAAGTGGTAGAACCGATCGATGACATCATCAAGCTCTCCTTACCCATTGACGAGAAGTTATCGAACTCCTTCTTCAACGCTTTAGCCTTTATAGCTTTTAATGATGCATTCCCGTCATACTGTTTTTCTAATGCATCCCACAGCTTCTTAGATTGCTTGTTCTCAGAAAATTGATGGAAGATGTCCTTAGGAATTGACTGAGTTAGCAATGTATATACTTTCTTCTCAGCATTTTACTTTACCTTTTGGCCATCAGTCATGCCGCCTAAGGTAAGTTTTACTCCATCTGCACTTTAGAACAAACTGTTTTACTTGTGCGACTGAAGGAATGCGATTGAACACCTCATGTGATTGAACAATGCGGATGGTTCAGATGTGCGAATGAACCAATGCGGATGACTCAATCGTGCGAATGGACATGTGCGGATGAATAATGCGAATAGGCAGTTCAGTCGTACGAATGGATGAACGACTGAGTCCAATCGTGCTTATGAGGGATGCGAATGAATTCAGTCGTGCGATTGAGTCAATCCTGCCACTGAAGCTGCCGAATTTTTGAGAATTCGAAGGTTTAAGGTATTTTGGACGCAAAACACGAATTTCTCACTAACCCTAATTGCCGTATGCCGGAAAACGTTAACTTTTTGACCTGGAGACGTCTAAAACTCTGTTTGACACAAAAAAGTTGTGTTTTTGAGTGAAAAACACAATTTTTATATCAAAACGATTGAATCACACATAAATCAAGAGCCTATAGCTCTGATACCACTTGTTGGGACCGTGTATGGGATGGAGTACTAACTGATTTACGTGTATACCAACTCAAATAGTGCAGAATCCTATTTGATTGGCGATCCAGTCTGTGAGAACGCACATAGAATCGATCTTAGATTGAATCTAAATGTTAAGAATGATTGCAAACCAATTTAGTGCGATCTATGAACTAATAAGTTCTATGAAGTCTTTGGACGGATAGGGTACGAGTAGGAGTCGAAATATTCAGTGTGTTGTGTTTTTCCATGAAATAAGTGATATTTATAGGTTAGGGTTAGTCAATCGTACGACTGGACCATTAGCATGGTCCAGTCGTGTGAATAAAGCATGCGACTGAGTCAATCACATGACTGAAGTTTCAGTTGTGCGATTGAGTCATCCGTATGTCTCAGTCGTGCGACCGATCCAGTCTCCTGGTTCAGTCGTGCTACTGGTCCATTAGCATGAAGTATTCATGCGTATGGTCCATTAGCATGGTCCATTCGCATGAAAACTTCATACGACTAAGTTTGAATATATTTCTTAATCATTACTTAACTAAGATCTATTCAAACAACCACAACCTATATAGTTGGTTCAATATGCGTTAATAAATAATAAAAATTTAAACATACACTCAAACATTTAACATTAAGATCATCAATCACATATTTTGTTTCATTCACACATTTCATTTACATTTAGGACACGATAGACATATTACATTATGATCGTAAACTTGGTACATATGTATCAACATAGGTAAATTCATGTGTACCATTGTCATGTGCTATACCCTTCCGTCATGCATAAAGCTGGTACTGGGCCAAAGTCTATCATAAACCAACAGTCATGGCGCACGGGAGCCTAGCCATAGTACCTAAGGCAAGCAACAATGGTTCCTTACAAATGGTCAATCACAAAGAAAGACCCTGGTGTGCATCCTTTTGTGGTAGCGAACCCACACACCGTTGGGCTAAGACCCTACATTTGGCGTGTCCCAACATACAAGGCTTGCAAGACTTACATTACCTTCCATCATTTATTAATGCATGCATTCATTCATTATGTTCCTCTTTTCATTATCTTCCACTTACGTTACATAATACTTTTATTTCATTCATTAACATTCATCGTATAGCCATGGGAAAATAATCATACATCACAAGGAACATAAACATAACAGTCAACATCATCATACAGGGCATCATACATTCATAACATACATCCTACATACCATCATGCATAAGCATCAATGATACATCATCACATGCCCATCTTAACATCTATGACCTCAAAACTCAACTTACACAACCCTCGGGAATCTCCCAAATCAAAGCCTACACTTTACTTTTTCCCAAGAAGTCAGAAAATATTCTTAGTGTTCATCCGCATTGCCCTTTTTGTTCATTCGCATTTGTGTTTGTTCATCCGCATTCCCCATACTTCATCCGCATTTGTCATCCACACTTGTTAACTTTCTCATCTGCATCGGCCTTACTCGTCCGCATTTGTCAATGCTCATCCGCATTGGTCATCCGCATTTCCCATACTTAGACAATGCTCATACGCATTTCCTTATCCGCATTTGTCATCCGCATTTCCCATACTTAGTCAATGCTCATCCGCATTTCCTTATCCACATTTGTCATCCGCATTTCCCATACTTAGTCAATGCTCATCCGCATAAACTTTCCATCCGCATTGACTTTCATCCGCATTGACTTCATCCGCATTGACTTTTGTCCGCATTGACTTTTGTCCGCATTGACTTTTGTCCGCATTGACTGCACTTAGGCAATTATCTTAAACCCATTCACACTTGAACATCATATTAAGTTCCCAAGTACCATCTAACATGTTCTAAGCTTGAATCTCACATTCTAAGCCTTAGAAACACAACCATAACATCCACAAGCTTGAACATAGTCCAACATCACATCGTAATCACAACCTACATACATTCATACATACGGGTATACACCCAGTTTTATAAAAAGATACATTCATGCATTTCCAGCCCCAAAATCAGTTAAAAAATATAAAAATAGGGGTTATAGAACTCACCTTTGCAGCTCTTGAGTATGGCTTCTACCAAACTCGTTTGCAAATCGAATTCAACCGCCTAGAAAACCACTAATAACATACCCTAACACATACAAACACACATAAGCATAAACTCGAGGATATAACCAGTCAAGAACATCATAAAACCATGAATTCTTACCTTGAATTTGAATTCTTTTTTGTTCTTCTTTCTAATACCGAGAGTTCTCTACTGCCCTTGCTACTCTCTCTCTCTAAAATCCGATGATTTGTGATGTGTGTGACATATGGGCGGCCATACCACCTTTTACACCCACTTTTCAAAGATTTTGCCCTTTTTGTCACTTTGAACCCCTAGACTTGGGTTTTATTTATTTTCCTTCTTTTTCTTCACTTTATTCTTCTTTCTTGACTTAAAAAAATTAACTGGGTGCTACAAGTCAACCCCCTTATATAGGTTTCATCCTCGAAACCTGTTATTCCTCAAAGAATCATGGGTAATGCTGTCTCATTTCTTCTTCAGTCTTCCATGTAGACTTGGATCCCTTCCTGTGCTTCCATTGTACACGTACGAGAGGAACCACTTTATTTCTCAGCCTCTTCTCTTTTCGATCAATGACTGCCACTAGTTGCTCCACATAAATGAGCCGTTCAGCCACTTCGATATCCTCCAGTGGAACAATCATATCTTCATCCGCTAAACACTTCCTCAGCCAATTCGGAAAGGCCCTATATACCTTGGGCTCAACTTGCCCCACTTTCTGAATCGGATGATACTCTTCCAATGTGAGACCTTCAAAATAACCTGGTCAACCACCTTAAACTCAATCGGTCTGTGTCGTTTATTAGCATACGACTTCTGTCTATCTTTGGTTGCCTTCATGAAGGCTTTGATCTTTTCAAGCTTCTCAGTCGTAGCCTCGATCACTTTGATGCTCCCTAACTCCTTTTGACCAATATCACCCCAACACACGGGTGTTCGGCATCTCCTACCGTATAGCATCTCATAAGGGGGCATACCAATTCTAGCATGGTAATTGTTGTTATATGAGAACTCAGGTAACGGTAGGTGGTCATCCCAACTTCCTCTAAAATCAATAACACATGCCCGAAGTATGTCCTCCAATGTCTAAAAGGTCCTCTCTGACTAACAATCCGTTTAGGGATGATAAGTCGTGCTGATGTGTAACCTCATCCCCAAAGCATCGTGGAATTTCTTCCAAATTTTGGATGTAAACCAGGTGTCACAATCAAACACAATCTACACCGGTACACCATGACGAGTTACAATCTTCATAATGAAAAGATCCGCCAACCTCTCAGATGAATATGTCTACCGGATTGGTAGGAAGTGAGCACTCTTCGTCAAACGGTCAACTATCACCCATATGGCATCATACCCTTTCGGGGTACGTGGCAGCTTCTTAATAAATCCATGGTGATGTGCTCCCACGTCCATTCCGTTATATCTAAAGGTTGGATCTTCCCATATGGCTTCTGATGCTCAGCCTTTACCTGTAGACAAGTAAGGCATTTACTCACATACTCCACCACGTCGCGTTTCATACCCGGCCACCAATAATCTTTCTTCATGTCTTGGTACATCTTTGTTGCACCGGGATGAATGGAGTATCGACTTGTGAGCTTCGTCCATAATCTTCGTCGTAGATACCCAAAACGAGGAATCCACATTCGTCCAAATCTGGTTCTAACACCAAGTGTGTTTTCACCCAATTCCACAACTAGACCTCTCATTCTTTCTGAGTTAAGATGATCTTCTTTCAATGCCTCATCTAGAAACTCTTTAACTTGCTTCATCACATCATAGGTCATGATTAACTAGTAGCTTTCACCCAAATTGGCTTAGGCCTCTCTTTTCAACTAAGGGCATCCGCCACAACGTTGGCTTCGCCCGGATGTTAATGGATCTCGCAATCATAGTCCTTTATGAGCTCCAACCATCGTCTCTGTCTCATGTTCAGGCCATTCTGCTCAAAGAAGTTCTTCAGGCTCTTGTGCTCAGTGAATATTATGCACTTTGTCCCATAAAGGTAGTGCCTCCAAATCTTTTACGCAAACACCACGGCTGCTAGCTCCAAGTCATGAGTAGGATAATTGACCTCATGAACCTTCAACTGTCTTGATGCATAGGCTATAACCTTCCCTCTCTGCATTAATACACACCCCAACCCCGAGTAAGAAGTATCAGAATAAACCACCAGATCTTCACTCCCATCGGGTAATGACAAAACAGGAGCTTGATGTAAGGCCCCGTTCCCGGGACACTCACAGCTGGTTGATCGTCGCATATAAAATATACAAATACATTATCAAAATAGACATCTCATTTCATTATAAAAGCTTTTGCAAAACAATACATCGTTATCAAGTTACAAAATACATGTTGCATTACATCATAAAAGCATTATAAATATGGATGCCATCCAAAAGAGCTGAGTAGCCGCCTCGTTCCATCCTTACCAACTATTACCTGCCAACTGAAAAATGCATAAAAGTCAACATTGCTGAGTGAGTTCTAGTTTAACATAAAAACATACTTTACATTCATTAAACCGTTCTTTACTTAAAAATGTGATCAAACATCATACGTAAACATAGATAATATCATTATTTTCTTAATCTTTGGTTCGTTCATCGTTACATATTTCCATTCCGTCAACACCATGAATTTTATCCTTCCATCATGCATAAAACTCGTAATGGACTGAAGTTTATAATAGACCTTCCATCATGGCGCACAACTGCCTGGCCACAGTACTGAAGGTAAATTCAGGTGTACCGTTGTCATGTGCTATGCCCTACCGTCACGCATAAAGTTGGTACTCACCGAAGTCTATCATAGACCTTCAATCATGGCGCACAACAGCCTGGCCACAGTATCGAAGGCAAGCAACAATGGTTCAATACAAATGGCCAATCACAAAGAAAGATCCTAATGTGCATCCTTCTGGGGTAGCCAACCCGCACACCGTTGGGCTAACACCCTACATTGGGCGTGTCCCAACATACAAGGCTTGCAAGACTTTCATTACTTCCATCATTCATTAATGCATGCATTCATTCGTCATGTTCCTCTTTTAATTATCTTCCGCTTTACGTAACATAATACTTTCATTTCATTTATTAACATTCGACGTAAAGCAATGCGAAAATAATCATACATCACAAGGAACACAAACATAACATTCAGTCATCATCATGCAGGGTACCACACATACATAACATACATCATGCATAATCATACAACATCATACATCATCATCATGCATAAACATCAATCATATATCATCACATGATCATCATCACATCTATGACCTCAAACCGTCAACTTACATAGCCCCCGGGAATATCCCAAGTCAAAGCCTACATGTCACCCTCGTTCCAAAAAGTCAGAAAGCAATCTAAGTGTTCATCCGCATTTACTATAGTTCATCCGCATTAATTATAGTTCATCCGCATTTGCTATAGTTCATCCACATTTGTCTTACTTTATCCCATTTATTCCTGTTCATCGGCATTGTTCATCTGCATTAACCTTAGTCATCCGCATTTCCCATACTTATTCACTGTTCATCCGCATTTCATCCATTGCTCATCCGCATTGACTTACTTAGTGGTTAACGCTCATCCGCATTAATTCCCATCCGCATTGACTTACCATGCTCATCCTCATTGACTTACCATGCTCATCCGCATTGACTTACCATGCTCATCCGTATTGACTTACCATGCTCATCCCCATTGACTTTCCAACACTTAGGCAGATTCTAAAACTTAACATATGAGCCTAAAACCTCATATTTCAGTTCCCAATCATCATCCATCATGTTCTAAGCTTAAGTCTTACCTTCTAAGCCTTAGATACACCATCATACATCATCAAGCATGAAAATAGTCACCCATCATCATAACATCAACATACACACAATCAAGCATACGGGTCCGAAACCCAGTTTAATGAAAACGTACATTCATGCATTTCCAGCCCCAAAATCAGTTAAAACGTGTAAAAAGAGGGGTTCTAGAACTCACCTTTGCGGCTCTTGAGTATGGCTTCTTCCAAACTCGTTTGAAAATTGAATTTAACCACCTAGAAACCCACTAAAACTTACCAGAACACATACAAACACACATAAGCACAAACTCGAGAACATAACCGGTTAAGAACACCATAAAACCACGAATTCTTACCTGAAATTCGCACCTTTCTTCTTGTTTCTCTTCAAAACCGTAGTCCTCTGTTTCCTCCTACTCTCTCTCTAAGAAATCCAAGATTTTTGTGTATAGAAAGGGTGATGGGCAGCCATGCCACCTTTATCACCAACTTTTCAAACATTTTGTCCTTTTGGACACTTTTTACCCCTAGACTTGAGTTTTATTTCTTTTCCTTCTTTTTCTTCACTTAATTCTTCTTTCTTGACTAAAAAAATAACCAGGTGCTACAAGTCCACCCCCCTTATATAGGTTTCGTGCCCGAAACCTGTCATTCCTCAAGGAATCATGGATAATGCTGTCTCATTTCTTATTTGGTCTCCCACGTAGACTCGGATCCCTTCTTGTGCTTCCACAATACACGCACAAGAGGAATCACTTTATTTCTCAGCCTCTTCTCTTTTCGATCAATGATTGCCAATGGTTGCTCCACATAATTGAGTCGTTCATTCTCTTGGATATCCTCCAGTGGAGCAATCATATCTTCATGCGCTAAACACTTCCTTAGATGAGATACGTGGAATGTCGGGTGACTTCCACTTAACTCATCTAGTAATTCCAGTCTATAGGCCACCTCTCCTACTCGAGCAACGATTCGGAAATGCCCTATATACCTTGGGCTCAACTTACCCCGCTTTCTGAATCGGATGATCCCTTTCCAAGGTGAGACATTCAACATAACCCGGTCACCCACCTTAAACTCAATTGGTCTACGTTGTTTATTAGCATAAGACTTCTGTCTATCTTTGGCTGCCTTTATGAAGGCTGTGATCTTTTCAAGTTTCTTAGTCGTAGCCTCGATCACCTCGACGCTCCCTAACTCCTTCTAACCAATGTCACCCCAACACACGAGTGTTCGCCATCTCCTACCGTATAGCATCTCATAAGGGGGCGTACCAATGCTGGCATGATAACTGTTGTTATATGAGAACTCAGCTAACGGTAAGTGGTCATCCCAACTTCCTCCAAAATTGATAACACATACCCGAAGCATGTCTTCCAAGGTCTAAATGGTCCTCTATGACTGACCATCAGTTTGGAGATGATACGCCGTCCTAATATGCAATCTCGTCCCCATAGAATCATGGAATTTCTTTCAAAATTTGGATGTAAACCGGGTGTCACGATCCGACATAATCGACTCCAGTACACCATGAAGAGTTACAATCTCCTTAATGAAAAGATCTATCAACCTCTCAGATGAATATGTCTAGCGGATTGGTAGGAAGTGAGCACTCTTCGTCAAACGGTCAATTATCACCCATATGGCATCATACCCTTTCGGGGTACGCGTAAGCTTCGTAATAAAATCATTGGTGATGTTCTCCCACTTCCATTCCGGTATATCTAAAGGTTGGATCTTCCCATATGGCTTCTGGTGCTCGGCCTTGACCTGTAGACAAGTAAGGCATTTACTCACATACTCCACCACATCGTGTTTAATACCCGGCCACCAATAATCTTTCTTCATGTCTTGGTACATCTTTGTGGCACCGGATGAATGGAGTATCGAGTCTTGTGAGCTTTGCCCATAATCTTCATGCGTAGATCCCCAAAACAAGGAATCCACATTCGTCGAAATCGGGTTCTAACACCAAGTGTATTTTCACCAAATTCCGTAACTAGACCTCTCATTCTTTCTGAGTTAAGATGATCTTCTTTCAATGCCTCATCTTGAAACTCTTTAACTTGCTTCATCACATCAGAGGTTATGATTAACCAGTATGCTTTCACCCAAATCAGCTCAGGCCTCTTTTTTCGACTAAGGGCATCCGCCACCACGTTGGTTTTTCCCGAATGGTAATGGATCTCGCAATCATAGTACTTTATGAGCTCCAACCATCATCTTTGTCTCCTGTTCAGGTCCTTCTGCTCAAAGAAGTACTTCAGGCTCTTATGGATGGTGAATATGGTGCACTTTGTCCCGTAAAGGTAGTGCCTCTAAATCTTTAACGCAAACACCACAGCCGCTAGCTCCAAGTCATGAGTAGGATAATTGACCTCATGAACATTCCACTATCGTGATGCATAGGCTATAACCTTCCCTCTCTACATTAATATACACCCCAACCTTGAGTAAGAAGCATCAGAATAAACCTCTAGATCTTCACTCCTATCGAGTAATGACAAAACAGGAGCTTGATGTAAGGCCCCGTTCCCAGGATGCTCACAGCTGGTCGATCGTCGCATATAAAATATACAAATACATTTAGCTTTCTTAAAACCTTGCAGCGGAATTATCAAAATAGACATCTCATTTCATTATAAAAGCTTTTGCAAAACAATACATCGTTATCAAGTTACAAAATACATGTTGCATTACATCATAAAAGCATTATAAATATGGATGCCATCCAAAAGAGCTGAGTAGCCGCCTCGTTCCATCCTTAGCAACTATTACCTGCCAATTGGAAAATGCATAAAAGTTAGCATTGCTTAGTGAGTTCTAGTTTAACATAAAAACATACTTTACATTCATTAAACCGTTCTTTACTTAAAAATGTGATCAAACATCATACGTACACATAGATAATATCATTAATATCTTAATCGTTCGTTCGTTCATCGTTACATATTTCCATTCCGTCAACACCATGAAATTTATACTTCCATCATGCATAAAACTCGTACTGGACTGAAGTTTATCATAGACCTTCCATCATGGCGCACAACTGCCTGGCCACAGTACTGAAGGTAAATTCAGGTGTACCATTGTCAAGTGCTATGCCCTACCGTCATGCATAAAGTTGGTACTGACCGAAGTCTATCATAGACCTTCCATCATGGCGCACAGAAGCCTGGCCATAGTATCGAAGGCAAGCAACAATGGTTCATTACAAATGGTCAATAACAAAGAAAGACCCTGATGTGCATCCTTCTGGGGTAGCCAACCCGCACACCGTTGGGCTAATACCCTATATTGGGCGTGACCCAACATACAAGGCTTGCAAGACTTTCATTACTTCCATCATTCATTAATGCATGCATTCATTCGTCATGTTCCTCTTTTCATTATCTTCCGCTTTACGTAACATAATACTTTCATTTCATTTATTAACATTCGACGTAAAGCAATGGGAATATAATCATACATCACAAGGAACATAAACATAACATTCAGTCATCATCATGCAGGGCACCATACATACATAACATACATCATGCATAATCATACAACAGCATACATCATCATCACGCATAAACATCAATCATATATCATCACATGATCATCATCACATCTATGACCTCAAACCGTCAACTTACATAGCCCCCGGGAATATCCCAAGTCAAAGCCTACTTGTCACCCTCGTTCCAAGAAGTGAGAAAGCAATCTAAGTGTTCATCCGCATTTACTATAGTTCTTCCGCATTAATTATAGTTCATCCGCATTTGCTATAGTTCATCCGCATTTGCTATAGTTCATCCGCATTTGCTATAGTTCATCCACATTTGTCTTACTTTATCCCATTTGTTCATGTTCATCGGTATTGTTCATCCGCATTAACCGTACTCATCCGCATTTCCTATACTTATTCACTGTTCATCCACATTTCATCCATAGCTCATCCGCATTGACTTACTTAGTGGTTAATGCTCATCCGCATTAACTCCCATCTACATTGACTTACCATGCTCATCCGCATTGACTTACCATGCTCATCCGCATTGACTTACTTAGTGGTTAATGTTCATCCGCATTAACTATCATCCGCATTGACTTACTATGCTCATCCGTATTGACTTACCATGCTCATCCCCATTGACTTTCCAACACTTAGGCAGATTCTAAAACTTAACATATGAGCCTAAAACCTCATATTTCAGTTCCCAATCATCATCCATCATGTTCTAAGCTTAAGTCTTATCTTCTAAGCCTTAGAAACACCATCATACATCATCAAGCATGAACATAGTCACCCATCACATCATAACATCAACATACACACAATCAAGCATACGGGGGCGAAACCCAGTTTAATGAAAACGTACATTCAGCTAACACCCTAACATCCGCATTGACTTACCATGCTCATCCGCATTGACTTACCATGCTCATCCGCATTGACTTACTTAGTGGTTAATGCTCATCCGCATTAACTATCATTCGCATTGACTTACCATGCTCATCCGTATTGACTTACCATGCTCATCCGCATTGACTTTCCAACACCTAGGCAGATTCTGAAACTTAACATATGATCCTAAGACCTCAGATTTCATTTCCCAATCACCATCCATCATGTTCTAAGCTTAAGTCTTACCTTCTAAGGCTTAGAACACCATCATACATCATCAAATATGAACATAGTCACCCATCACATCATAAAATCAACATACACACAATCAAGCATACGGGTCCGAAACCTAGTTTAATGAAAACATACATTCAAGCATTCTCAGCCCCAAATTCAGTTAAAACATGTAAAAAGAGGGGTTCTAGAACTCACCTTTGCAGCTCTTGAGTATGGCTTCTTCCAAACTCGTTTGCAAATTGAATTCAACTACCTAGAAACCCACTAAAACATACCCGAACACATACAAATACACATAAGCACAAACCCAAGAACATAACCGGTTAAGAACACCATAAAACCATGAATTCTTACCTTAAATTCTCACTATTCTTCATGTATCTCTTCAAAACCGAGAGTTCTCTGCTTCCTGCTAATCTTTCTCTAAGAAATCCGAGAATTTTGTATATAAAAAGGGTGATAGGCTGCCATACCACCTTTATCACCAACTTTTCAAACATTTTGTCCTTTTGGACATTTTTTACCCCTAGACTTGGGTTTTATTTATTTTCCTTCTTTTTCTTCACTTTATTATTCCTTCTTGACTAAAAAAATAACTGAGTGTTACAAGTCCACACACCTTATATAGGTTTCATCCCCAAAACCTGTCATTCCTCAAGGAATCGTGGGTAATGATGTCTCATTTATTCTTCGGTCTCCCACGTAGACTCGAATCCCTTCCTGTGCTTCCACTGTACACGCACAAGAGGAATTACTTTATTTCTTAGCCATTTCTCTTTTCAATCAATGTCTGCCAGTAGTTGCTCCTCATAATTGAGCCGTTCATCCACTTCGATATCCTATAGTGGAACAATCATATCTTCATCCGCTAAACACTTCCTCAGATGAGATACATGGAATGTTGGGTGAATTCCACTTAACTCGTGTGGTAATTCCAGTCTATAGGCCACCTCTCCTACTCAAGCAACGATTCGGAAAGGCCCTATATACCTTGGGCTCAACTAGCCCCGCTTTCTGAATCGGATGATCCCCTTCCAAGGTGAGACCTTCAACATAACCCGGTCATCCACCTTAAACTCAATCGGTCTGCGTCGCTTATCAGCATACGGCTTCTGTCTATCTTTGGCTTCCTTCATGAAGGCTTTGATCTTTTCAAGCTTCTCAGTCGTAGCCTCGATCACCTCGACGCTCCTTAACTCCTTCTGACCAATGTCACCCCAACACATGGGTGTTTGGCATCTCCTACCATATAGCATCTCATGAGGGGGCGTACCAATGCTGGCATGATAACTGTTGTTATATGAGAACTCAGCTAACGGTAAGTGGTCATCCCAACTTCCTCCAAAATCGATAAGATCTACCCGAAGAATGTCTTCCAAGGTTTGAATGGTCCTCTCTGACTAACCATCAGTTTGGGGATGATACGCCATGCTAATATGCAATCTGGTCCCTATAGCATCATGGAATTTTTTCCAAAATTTGGATGTAAACCGGGTGTCACGATCCGACACAATCGACACCGGTACACCAAGTCGAGTTACAATCTCCTTGATGAAAAGATCAGCCAACCTCTCAAATGAATATGTCTTGCGGATCGGTAGGAAGTGAGCACTCTTCGTCAAGCGGTCAACAATCACACATATAGCATGATACCCTTTCGGGGTACGCGGTAGCTTCGTGATAAAATCTATGATGATGTGCTCCTACTTCTATTCTGGTATATCCAAAGGTTGGATCTTTCCATACGGATTTTGATGCTCGGCCTTCACTTGTAAGCAAGTAAGGCACTTACTCACATACTACACCACATCGCGCTTCATACCCGGCCACCAATAGTCTTTCTTCATGTCTTGATACATTTTTGTGACACCGGGATGAATGGAGTATTGAGTCTTGTGAGCTTCATCCATGATCTTCATGCATAGTTTTCCATGACGAGGAATCCACATTCGCCTGAATCGGGTCCTGACACCAAGTGTGTTTTCACCCAATTCCCCAACCAGACCTCTCATTCTTTCTGATTTAAGATGGTCTTCTTTCAATGCCTAATCTTGAAACTCTTTAACTTGCTTCATCACATCGGAGGTCATGATTAATTGGTACTATTTCACCCGAATCGGTTTGGGTCTTTCTATCTGACTAAGGGCAAACGCCACCACGTTGTCTTTGCCCGGATGGTAACGTATCTCGCAGTCATTGTCCTTTATGAGCTCCAACCATCGTCTCAGTCTCATGTTTAGGTCCTTCTACTCAAAGAAGTACTTCAAGCTCTTGTGGTCAGTGAATATGGTGCACTTCGTCCCGTAAGATAGTGCCTCTAAATCTTTAATGCGAAGACCACAGCTGCCAGCTCCAAATCATGAGTAGAGTAGTTGACCTCGTGAACCTACAACTGTTAGGATGCATAGGCTATAACCTTCCCTCTCCGTATTAACACACATCCCAACCCCGAGTAGGAAGCATCAGAATAAACCACCAGATCTTCACTTCCATCGGGTAATGACAGAACAAGAGCTTAAGTCAATCTCGCCTTCATGTCCTCGAACGCCTTCTTTTGAGCTTGACCCCATACAAACTTCACATCTTTTCGGGTCAACTTAGTTAGTAGAGAAGCGATCTTAGAGAAGTTTTGGATAAATCTTCTGTAGTAGCCCGCCAAACCCAAGAAGCTACGGATCTCGGATGGCGTCTTTGGAGACTTCCATTGCATCACCGCCTCCACCTTCGCCGGATCCACCATAATCCCATCAGGATTCACCACATGACCCAAGAATTGTACCTCGCGCAACCAGAACGCGCACTTGGTGAATTTAGCGTACAACTTCTCCTTCCTCAACGTCTCCAAAACTTCCCGAATGTGACCGGCATGCTAAATCTTGCTTTTCGAAAAAATCAAAATATCATCAATAAACACAATCACTAATTTATCCAACATCGGCCGACACACTCGATTCATCAGATCCATAAAAGCAGCTGGCGCATTGGTCAAACCAAAAGACATGACAAGAAATTCCTAATGACCATATCGTGTGCGAAAAGCTGTTTTAGGGATATCCTGCTCTTTCACCATCAACTGATGGTAGCCCGATCGAAGGTCTATCCTTGAAAACCAACTGGCACGTTGAAGCTGATTGAACAAATCATCTATTCTCGGTAAGGGGTATCGGTTGTTGACCGTCAACTTGTTCAGCTCACGGTAGTCAATACACGTCCTCATACTACCGTCTTTCTTCTTCACAAACAGGACCAGAGCACCCCAAGGAAAGATACTCGGCCTAATGAACCCCTTATCAAGCAGCTCCTGCAACTGCTCCATCAACTCTTTCATCTCAGTCAGAGCCAATCGGTACGGTGCCTTGGCAACAGGTTGGGCACCATGTATCAAATCGATCTGGAATTCAATCTCACGGTCAGGTGGCACTCCTGGTAAGTCTTCGGGAATCACATCGGGAAAGTCACAACAACCGGGACATCGGACAGTTGTGGTGTTCGTGTATCCACATCCATTACATAGGCCAAGTAGGCACTACATCCATGCCTCATGCACTTTCCTGCCACCGCCATTGAAATTACTTTCGGGATCATCGTGACCCGATCCCCATACACAGTTACTGAACTCCCGTCAAGCCCATCAAGCACGAAAGCAAGTCAGTCAAACACGCTGCCAAGTGAATCATCTTCTTGTGACACATAATGTTCGCCTTGAAGTCCGCTAACCAATCCATCCCAAGAACCAAATCAAAACCACCTACGGTCATCACGAACGGTCTAACAGGAAATTTATGACCTTCTAGTTCCACATCACAATTCTCTATCATCTCAGAAATCCTGGTAGATTTACCTATGGCAGTTTCTACCTCAAAGGGCGCATCGACACGTCTACTACTAACAGGCATCTTAGCGCAAAAAGCGGCAGAAATAAAACTATTAGTGGCACCCGAATCAAATAACACAGAAGCTAAAGTTTGGTTCACTAGAAACGTACCGGACACAACATCAAGGTCCATCCTAGTTTCCTCCTGTGTCATAGTGAATGCCCTGGCGCTCGCCCTCGGTCCTCCACTTCCCGTCTTCTTTACCCTAGAAACTCAGCCCTCGGCTTCTTACAGTCTCTACTCATGTGGCCCTCCTCGCCATAGTTGAAACATTGGATCGTACGACAATCCCTTGCTATATGCCCCATCTTCCCACATTTGAAGCACAAGTTCGACCCCAGCCTGCACTCCACACTATGCTCTTTTCCACACCTACCACACCTCTTCAAACCCACACCTGATGCGACCACATGGTGGTCGTCCATCCGTGCCTTCTTGTTACCCGTCGAGGCATCACCCCGACCAAACCTCTTCCCGTTCCAATTCCAATCAGTACCACCTTTCTTGCTACCTTTGGTCACCACCACAGTCCTCTCATCATACAGTCTCCCTGCCAGATCCACCGCCGACCTAAACGTGCTCGGTCGGGCTGCGATCATGTGCCTACGAACATCCGCCGGCAAGCCCTGAATGTATCTCTTGATCTTTCGTGATAGAGGCTTCACTTGATCCGGTACCAAACGTGCCATCTCGTTAAACTTGGTGGTGTATTGCTGATATGTCATGGTTCCCACCTCAACTTTGTCCATTTCACTGTGAGGACAGAACTCCTCAATCACCAACTTCTTCAGTTCCGACCACCTCATCCTCCCGCTTGCTCGATTACCCTCACCTTGGACTATATTGTCCCAGCAACACAGAGCCGAGTCCACAAAAGAATTGGTAGCAAACTTCACCTTTTGATCCTCTTAACACTCGCTAATATTTAAAACAACTTCTATTTCTCTCACCCATCGGTGAGCAGCAGCAGCAGTGCCATTACCATCAAAAGTAGGGGGCTTACACCGTTGAAATGCCCCGTAATTACAGCCTCGTGCTGCCTCCAGCGCAGACTCTTCTTCTTCCTCTTCTTCTTTGTCATCAAACGAAACCGTTTCAGTCTCAAGTTGTCACGTTTCACCCGTAGGTCTACTCCTTTCCCTTCTTTCCCCATCTCTAACAGCCTTTATCACTTCGATCACCACAGACGGTAGGATCGTCTGCATGACCTGATGCACTTCCTCCACAACCGCCTCCTTCACTGAGGCTCTCAGGTTAGAACTCTCATCACCACCCTCTAGACGAGGGTTCTCGGGTTTTTCATGAACCACCTTTTCGGCTCTAGGCCTTCCTCTCGTGACCCGTGGTTCAGCACCACGTCCACCACCACCATGCGAAGCATTAGATGATCTACCACCGGCCAGCCTCACACACACGCTGAAAGATTCAAACACCAACACGATCATTCAAGGGAACAGCTCAGTTTATGTCAGGTAGAGTAAGTCCCTAATTAAAGTGGCCAGTTATGATTAGCCACTTACTTTACTTATCATACCCCAAGCATTACCCGTCTTAACTACATCAGTATCTAAATCTACCAGCAACACATAACCACATAACATGTGCACATAATACTGGTTAATCATACGAAAATACCTGATGGCACGCAGCTACTCGGACTAGCATCCCTTCCCTTTTCGTCCTATTTTCAGTTTAAGTTTATGTTTATTTTGAAAATTTACCCGTTTCGCTTAAACTTTGGCTCTGATACCAACTTGTAAAGCCCTGTTCCCGGGACGCTCACAGCTGGTCGATCGTCGCATATAAAATATACAAATACATTTAGCATTCTTAAAAGCTCGTAGCGTAATTATCAAAAAAATACATCTCATTTCATTATAAAAGCTTTTTCAAAACAATACATCGTTATCAAGTTACAAAATACATGATGCATTACATCACAAAAGCATTATAAACATGGATGCCATCCAAAAGAACTGAGTAGCCGCTTGGTGCCATCCTCAGCAACCATTACCTGCCAACTAAAAAATGCATAAAAGTCAGCGTTGCTGAGTGAGTTCTAGTTTAACATAAAAACATACTTTACATTCATTAAACCGTTCTTTACTTAAACATGTGATCACACATCATACGTTCACATAGATAATATCATTATTATCTTCATCGTTTGTTCGTTCATCATTACATCTTTCCATTCCGTCAACACAATGAAATTTACCCTTCCGTCATGCATAAAGCTGGTACTGGACCGAAGTCTATCATATACCTTCCATCATGGCGCACAGCAGCCTGGCCACAGTACCAAAGGTAAATTCAGGTGTACCATTGTCATGTGCTATGCCATTCTGTCATCCATAAAGCTGTTACTGGACCGAAGTCTATCATAGACCTTCCATCATAGCGCACATCAGCCTGGCCACAGTACCGAAGGCAAGCAACAATAGTTCCATACAAATGGTCAATCACAAAGAAAGACCCCGATGTGCGTCCTTCTTGGATAGCTAACCCACACACTGTTGGGCTAACAACCTACATTGGGCGTGTCCCGACATACAAGGCTTGCAAGACTTTCGTTACTTCCATCATTCATTAATGCATGCATTCATTCATCATGTTCCTCTTTTCATTATCTTCCGCTTTACGTTACATAATACTTTCATTTCATTCATTAAGATTTGACGTAAAGCCATGGGAAAATAATCATACATCACAAGGAACATAAACATAACATTCAGTCATCAGCATGCAGGGCATCATACATACATAACATACATCTTGCGTAATAATACAACATCATACATCATCATCATGCATAAACATCAATCATACATCATCACATGCCCATCATAACACCTATGACCTCAAACCGTCAATTTACATAGCCCTTGGGAATCTCCCAAGTGAAAGCGTACATTTCACCCTCTTTCCAAGAAGTTAGAAAACAGTCTAAGTGTTCACCCGCATTTACTATAGTTCATCCGCATTAACTATAGTTCATCCCCATTTTCTATACTTCATCAGCATTTGTTCCTGTTCATCCGCATTGTTCATCCGCATTAACCTTACTCATCCGCATTTCCCATACTTATTCATTGTTCATCTGCATTTCATCCATTGCTTATCTGCATTGACTTACTTAGTGATTAATGCTCATCCGCATTAACTGCCATCCGCATTAACTGTCATCCGCATTAACTGTCATCCGCATTAAGTTACCATGCTCATCTACATTGACTTACCATGCTCATTCGCATTGACTTACTTAGTGGTTAATGCTCATCCACATTTACTGTCATCCGTACTGACTTACCATGCTCATCCGTATTCACTTACCATTCTCATCCTCATTGACTGTCCAACACTTAGGCATATTCTAAAACTTAACATATGAGCCTAAAACCTCAGATTTTAGTTCCCAATCACCATCCATCATGTTCTAAGCTTAAGTCTTACCTTCTAAGCTTTAGAAACACCATCATACATCATCAAGCATGAATATATTCACCCATCACATCATAACATCAACATACACACAATCAAGCATACGGGTCCGAAAGCCAGTTTAATGAAAACATACATTCATGCATTTCAGCCCCAAAATCAGTTAAACGTGTAAAAAAAGGGGTTCTAGAACTCACCTTTGCAGCTCTTGAGTATGGCTTCTTCCAAACTCGTTGGCAAATTGAATTCAACCGCCTAGAAACCCACTAAAACATGCCCGAACACATACAAACACACATAAGCATAAACCCGAGAACATAACCGGTTAAGACACCATAAAACCATGAATTCTTACCTTAAATTCGCACTTTTCTTCTTGTTTCTCTTGAAAACCGAGAGTTCTCTGCTTCTTGCTACTCTTTCTCTAACAAAATCCGAGAATTTTGTGTGTAGAAAGGGTGATGGGTAGCCATGCCACTTTTATCACCAACTTTCCAAACATTTTGTCCTTTTGGACACTTTTTACCCCTAGACTCGGGTTTTATTTCTTTTCCTTCTTTTTCTTCACTTTATTCTTCTTTCTTGACTAAAAAAATAATTGGGTGTTACACTTGAGTCAACCTCGCCTTTAATTCCTCGAACGCCATCTCTTAAGCTAGACCCCATACAAACTTCACATCTTTCCGAGTTAACTTAGTTAGTGGAGAAGCGATCTTAGAGAAGTCTTGGATAATTCTTCTGTAGTAGACCGCCAAAGCCAAGAAGCTACGAATCTCTGATGGCGTGTTTGGAGACTTCCATTGCATCACCGCCTCCACCTTTGTCGGGTCTACCATAATCCTGTCTGGATTCACCACATGACCCAAGAATTGTACCTCGCACAACTAGAACGCGCACTTGGAGAATTTAGCATACAACTTCTCCTTTCTTAATGTCTCCAAAACCTCCCTAATGTGACCGGCATGATCAATCTTGGTCTTTGAATAAATCACAATATCATCAATAAGCACAATCACAGATTTATCCAACATTGGCCGACACACTCGGTTCATCAAATCCATGAAAGCAGTTGGCGCGTTGGTCAAACCAAATGACATAACAAGGAACTCGTAGTGACCATAACACATGCGAAAAGCTGTTTTAGGAACATCCTGCTCTTTCACCCTCAGCTGATGGTAGCCCGATCGAAGATCTATTCTTGAGAACCAACTAGCACCTTGGACCTGATCAAGCAAGTCATCAATTCTTGGTAAAGGGTATCGGTTCTTTATATTCAACTTGTTCAACTCACGGTAGTCTATACACATCGTCATAATACTGTCTTTCTTTTTCACGAACAGGACCGGAGCACCCCAAGGGGAGATACTCGGTCTAATGAACCCCTTATCAAGCAGCTCTTGCAACTGCTCTATCAACTCTTTCATCTCAGTCAGAGCCAATCGACACGGTTCCTTGGCAACAGGTTGGACACCTTGTATCAAATCGATCTGGAATTCGATCTTACGGTCAGGTGGCACTCCTAGTAAGTCTTCGGAAAACACATCGGAAAAGTCACACACAACCAGGACATCGGGCAGCTTTGGTGTTGGTGTTTCCGCATCCTTCACATAAACCAAATGAACGCTATATCCACGCCTCATACACTTTCCCGCTACCGCTATTGAAATTACTTTTGGAATCGTAGTGACCAGATCACCATAAACCATCACCATACTCCCGTCCGGCGCTGTCAACCGAATCATCTTCATGCGACACACAATGTTTGCCTTGAAATCCGCTAGCCAATCCATCCCAAGAACTAAATCAAAACCACCTAAGGTCATTACAAATGGTCTAACCAGAATTTTGTGACCTTTTAGTTCCACGTCACAATCTTCTATTGTCTCAGAAATCCTGGTAGACTTACCTATGGCAGTTTCTACATCAAAGCGCGCATCAACACTCCTACTACTAACGGGCAGTTTAGCATAGAAAGCAGAAGAAATAATACTTTTACTAGCACAAGAATCAAATAACACAGAAGCTAAACGTTTTTTCACTAGAAACGTACCGGACACAACATCAGGGTCCGTCCTAGCCTCCTCCTGTGTCATCGTGAATTCCCTGGCGCTCGCCCTTGGTCCTTCTCCTCCAGTCCTCTTCACGCAGAACCCTCATCCCTTGGCTTCTTACAGTCTCTACTCTGTGGCCCTCCTCGCCACAATTGAAACACCAGACCGTATGACAGTCCCTTACATGCCCCATCTTCCCACATTTGAAGCACAAGTTCGTCCCCAGCCTACTTTCCCCATTATGCTCCTTCTCGCATCTACCACACTTCTTTGATCCTGCACCAGATGTGACCACATGGCGGTCATCCCCCCGTGCCTTCTTATTACTCATCGGGACACCGCCTAGACCAAACCTTTTCCCACTCCAATTCCGGTCACCACCTCCTTTCCTGCTACCTTCGGTCACCACCACCGTCCTCTCATCATACAGCCTTCCTGCCAAATCCACCGCCGTCCTAAACGTGCTCGGTCGGGCAACGATCATGTCCATACGAATATCCGCCGGCAAGCCCTGAATATACCTCTTGATTTTTCGTGACAAGGGTGTCACTTGATCCGGCACCAGATGTGCCATCTTACTGAATTTGGTGGTATATTGTTGATGTGTCATTGTTCCCACCTCCAACTGCAGGAATTCCCTTTCCACTTTGTCCATCTCATGGTGAGGACAAAACTCCTCAATCACCAGTCTTTTCAACGCCGACCACGTCATTCTTCTGATAGCTTGGCTACCCTCAGCTTGGACAATATTGTTCCACCAGAATAAAGCTGAGTCCATGAAAGAGTGGGCAGTGAACTTCACCTTCTGATCCTCTCGGCACTCGTTGTTGTTTAAAACGGCTTTTATTTTTCTCACCCACGAGTGAGTAGCAACAACAGTGTTGTTACCATCAAAAGTAGGGGGCATGCATCGTTGAAACGCCCCGTAGTTATAGCCTCGTGCCACCTCCAGCGCAGGCTCTTATTCTTCCTCTTTTTCTTCGTCACTAGCCGAACCGTCTCAGTCTTAGGTTGTCATCTTTCACCCGTAGGTCTACTCCTTTCCCTTCTTTCCCCATCTCTAATAGCCTTTATTACTTCGGTCACCATAGACGGTAGGATCGTCTACATGACGTGCTGCACTTCCACCATGACTGCCTCCTTCACTGAGGCTCTTAGATTAGCACTCTCATCTCTGCTCTCTGAATGAGGGGTCTCAGGTTATTCATGAACCACCTTTTTGGCTCTAGGCCTTCCTCTCGTGACCCGCGTGTAAGGCCTCGTTCCCGGGACGCTAACAGTTGGATTCTCATCGCACATAAAACATATATTTACATTCGTATTTCTTAATCATTACAGCAGAACATTTAAAATAATCTTTCATTTCCATGTAAATGCTTTTGCAAGTTAATACAACATTCATTACAAAACGCCGTTTGTTCGCATTACAATGCAAAAACATTAATCAAAAGAATGCCATCGCAAAAGAGCCGAGTAGCCGACCGTGTCATCCTCAGCAATCATTACCTACCAACTGGAAACACATAAAAGTCAGCGTTGCTGAGTGAGTTCTAGTTTTATAATAAAACATACTTTTCTATTGTTAAAACCGCTCTTTACTTTCTATCAAATCATACTGCGCTTTACATTCATTCGTGACCATACAACATACATACACATCGATAATATAATTATTATCTTCCATTACATTCGTTAATTTTCGTTCATTATATACGTTCATTCTCCCGAGTCTGTTGCGACAACATGTTCGCTCACCTCATTAGCAATCCCAATGATTGCACCCTATCTGAGTCTATTACAACCGTAGGGTTGCTCACCTCATTGCCAATCTCAACGATAGCTCGCTATCCGAGTCTCTTGCAACAACAGGGTTGCTCAACTCATGGCAATCTCAACGATTGCATGCTATCCGAGTCTCTTGCAACAACAGGGTTGCTCACCTCATATATGTGCTTGCAAGTGTTTCATTCTTTTATTCATCATTCAATAATGCATGCATTCTTAGTTCATGTTCCCCTTTCATTATCTTTCACTTTGCGTTACATACTACTTCATTCATTCATTAACACAACATGTAAAGCCACAAGAAAGATAAACATATATCATAATAAGAAACGTATCATACACAGTCATCATCGTCATACAGGGCAACATCATACATACGTAACATGCATAAACATGCAACATCATCATCATCATGCCCAACATGCTCTCTAAGGTCACAACAGTCATCTTACATGCTCTTACGGGAACCTTTACGTTAAAACTTACATCTGCACTTTCCCCCGAAAGTCAGAAGTCAAACTACACTTTCCTTCGTGTGCAATAGCCCTATTCGTGCGTATGGACATCCTTCAGTCGCATGGCCTCCATGCGACTGAACGTCATGCGAATGAACCAATGCGGATGAACACTCATGCGAATGAACACCCAATCGTGCGAATGGACTAATGCGAATGAGCACTTATGTGACTGGACCTTCAATAGTATGACCTCCATGCGACTTGCCCTTCAATCGTGTGAATGGACCCTTAATCGTACGAATGGACCCCAATGGTGCGAATGGACCCCAATCGCATCCTATTCGGCCGTATGGCCTCCATTCGGTCTCCAGTCGGTCACCTAGCCCTAGCTGATGCAGAATGCTGTTCCAGTCGAACGCAAACTGCCCTTTTCGACCTCCAAACTCATCTAAACTCATTTTAAGCCCAAATCGACCATCCTAAACCTTAGGGATGCATACCACAACACCATTCAAGCATACACAAGCCCGGAAACAAACTCTAAACGCATCACATGCAAGACACCCAAATGGGTCAAACACATACACATACAAAAACGGGTTTCTATGCTTTCCAGCCCTAAAATCGTTTGAAAACAAGTAAAAGTGGGGTCCTAGAACTCACACAAACGACGCCGAGAAGTAGAGCTTCGGTTTGACTCGCCACACGACGATTTTGCCCGCTTGAATCTACTCGAATCAACCTTTTCTCTCTTTTCTTGGCTGAAATCTGATTGTGTGGGGAGAGTATGGCTGCCCTCTCCTTACAAATATCACCACATTTCCAACTTTCCTTCGTTGGCGAGTTTGGTCCCTCGACTTTGAACTTTATTTTTTTTCTTCCTTCGTCGGCTTCAAAATAGATAAATAACCGGGTGTTACACCATGGTTCAGCACCACACCCACCACCACCACGCGAAGCTTTTGATGATCTACCACCAGCCATCCTCTAACTCACACTAAAAGATTTAAACACCAACACGGTCATTCAAGAGAAAACTCAGTTCGTGTCACGTATAGTAAGTCCCTAATTATAGTGGCCAGATTAGCCACTTACTTTACTCTTCATACCCCAAGCATTACTTGTCCTCGCTACATCAATATCTAAATCTACAACCAACACATAACCACATAACATGCACATGTAATACCAATTAACATTATGAAAATACCTAATGGCACGCACCTATTCGGATTGGCATCCCTTCCCTTTCCGTTCCATTCTCAGTTTAAGTTTAGGTTTATTTTGAAATTTTACCTGTTTCACTTAAACTTTGGCTCTCATACCAACTTGTAAGGCCCCGTTCCCGGGACGCTTACAGCTGGTCAATCATTGCTCATAAAACCTATATTTACATTTAACTTTCATAAAACATCGCAATGGAATCATCAAAATAACTTTATCATTATAAAGGCTTTTGTAAAATAAAGCTGGTACTGGGCCGAAGTCTATCATAGACCATCCATCATGGCACACAACAGCTTGGCCACAGTACCGAAAGTAAATTTAGGTGTACCATTGTCATGTGCTATACCCTTCCATCATGCATAAAGCTGGAACTGGGCCGAAGTCTATTATAGACCTTCCGTCATGGCGCATAGCAGCCTGGCCATAGTACCGAAGGCAAGCAACAATGGTTCCATACAAATGGTCAATCACAAATAAAGACCCTGGTGTGCGTCCTTCTGGGGTAGCTAACCCGCACACAGTTGGGCTAACACCCTACATTAGGGCGTGTCCCAACATACAAGGCTTGCAAGACTTACATTACCTTCCATCATTTATTAATGCATGCATTCATTCATCATGTTCCTATTTTCATTATGTTCCACTTTATGTTACATAATACTTTCATTTTATTCATTAACATTTGTCATAAAGACATGGGAAAATAATCATACATCACAAGGAACATAAACATAATAGTCAATATCATCATACAGGGCATCATACATTCATAACATACATCATACATACCATCATGCATAAGCATCAATCCTACATCATCACATGCCCATCTTAACATCTATGACCTCAAAAGTCAACTTACATAACCCCCGGGAATCTCCCAAATCAAAGTCTACACTTCACTTTTTTCCCAAGAAGTTAGAAAACATTCTATGTGTTCATCCGCATTGCCCTTTTTGTTCATCCGCATTTGTGTTTGTTCATCCGCATTTCCCATACTTCATCTGTATTTGTCATCTGCATTTGTTCACTTTCTCATCCGCAATGGCCTTACTCGTCCGCATTTGTCAATGATCATCCGCATTGGTTATCCGCATTTCCCATACTTAGTTAATGCTCATCCGTATTTCCTTATCCGCATTTGTCATCCGCATTTCCCATACTTAGTCAATGCTTATCCGCATTTCCTTATCCGCATTTGTCATCCGCATTTCCCATACTTAGTCAATGCTCATCCGCATAAACTTTCCATCCGCATTGACATTCATCCACATTGATTTTATCTGCATTGACTTTCGTCCGCATTGAATACACTTAGGCAATTATTCTAAATCCATTCACACCTAAACATCAGATTCAGTTTCCAAGTACCATCTAACATGTTCTACGCTTAAATCTCACATTCTAAGCCTTAGAAACACAACCATAACATAAACAAGCATGAACATAGTCCAACATCACATCGTAATCACAACATACATACATTCATACAAACGGGTATAAACCTAGTTTTATAAAAACATACATTCATGCATTTCCAGCCCCAAAATTAGTTAAAACATGTAAAAAGAGGGGTTCTAGAACTCACCTTTGCAGCTATTGAGTATGGCTTCTTCTAAGCTCGTTTGCAAATTGAATTCAACCACCTAGAAACCCACTAAAAACATACACGAACACATACAAACACACATAAGCATAAACCCGAGGATATAACCAGTCAAGAACATCATAAAACCATGAATTTTAACCTTGATTTCGAATTCATTCTTGTTCTTCAGTCTAAAACCGAGAGTTCTGTACTGCCCTTGCTACTCTCTCTCATATGGGCGGCCAAACCACCTTTTACACTCACTTTTCAAAGATTTTGTCCTTTTTGTCACTTTTAACCCCTAGACTTGGGTTTTATTTCTTTTCCTTTTTTTTCTTCACTTTATTCTTCTTTCTTGACTTTAAAAAAATAAGCGGGTGTAACAAAACTATTCATAATTTACTAGAAAAGAAGAAAGAATCAAATTATACTGGAAACGAAACTAATCAGATATAAAACAAGAAACGAAAAGTAGGGTTAATGAAAAAGAAGACAAATCAAGTTAACACAACTACTTTAATAAGATTTACTCATATTTTAACCAAAATTATGCAACAATAGAACAGTGCATCATTGTATTCACAAAACCTTAACTAAATACTTGGGAAAGGAACTACTTATACAAAAACATTAAACAACACTAGTTCACGTATGGATTGCTTTTTTTTGTAACAACCTCAAATGCTATGGAATTTTAATTCTCAAGCCTTCTAAATAAACTCCCGATTTAATCTAATCAAATCTGATTATAATCTACATTATAATTACACTAATCAATCACACATGAACCATTGGATATATTGTTTAATCGAAACCAAATACAAACATGACACCACATGAATGACCCTTAAAATCAATCCACTTTTTCCTCAAATTTATCCACAACACTCCACAACCAACTTCGAACATTATTTCCTTAAAATGCAATTAAATCTATGTAGATGACAAGTATCAATCAATAGAATCTTTATTTGATAATTAAGAGAAGGAAATAAGGTGCAATGGACCAATAAACTATTCATAATTTACAAGAAAACAAGAAAGAATTAAATTATAGTGGAAAGGAAACTAATCAGACATAAAACGAGAAACGTAAATTGGGATTAATGAAAAAGAAGACAAATCAAGTTAACACGACCACTTAAATAAGATTTATTCGTATTTTATACAAAATTATGCAACTACCAATCGCTGCATCATTGTATCGACAAAAGCTTAACTAAATAATCGACCATTAAGAGAAGGAAGTGAGGTGCAAAGGACCAATAAACTATTCATAATTTACTAGAAAAGAAGAAAGAATCAAATTATAGTGGAAACAAAACTAATTAGACATAAAACGAGAAACATAAAGTGGGATTAATGAAAAGGAGAGACAAATCAAGTTAACAGGACCACTTAAAAAGATTTATTCGTATTATAACCAAAATTAAGCAACTGAAGATCGGTGCATCATTGTATTCACAAAAGCTCAACTAAATACTCGGGAAAGGAACTAGTTATACAAAAAAATTAAACAACCTAGTTCACGTATGGATTGCTTTTTTATTTTGGTAACAACCTCAAATGCTATGGAATTTTGATTCTCAAGCATTCTAAACACACTCTCGATTTAATCTAATCAAATCAGATTATAATCCTCACTAGAATTACACTAATCAATCACACATGAAACATAGGATCTATTGTTTAATCGAAATCAAATCCGAACACGACACCACATGAATGACCCTTAAAATCAATGCACTTCTGCCCAAAAACATAACCACAACATTGCATAATCAACTTCAAACATTATTCCTTTAAAAATCCATAGGAAAGGAGCTAGTTATACATAAACATTAAACAACACCAGTTCACGTATAGATTGCTTTTTATTTTGGTAACAACCTCAAATGCTATGGAATTTTGATTCTCAAGCCTTCTTAACAAACTCTCGATTCAATCTAATAAAATATGATTATTATCTACATTAGAATTATACTAATCAATTACACAGGAACCATAGGATCTACTGTTTAATTGAATCCAAATTCGAACATGACACCACATGAATGACCCTAGAAATCAATCCACTTCTGCCCAAAACTTATCCACACCACTCCATTACCAACTTCGAACATTATTGCTTTAAAAATCCATTAAATCAATGTAATTGACAACTATCAATCAACAAAATCCTTGTTCCACCATGAAGAGAAAGAAACTAGGTGCAAAGGACTAATAAACTACTCATAATTCACTAGAGAAGAAGACAGAATCAGATTATAGTTGAAATGAAACTAGTCACACATAAAACGAGAAACGTAAACTAGGATTAATGAAAAAGAAGACAAATCAAGTTAAGATGACCACTTAAATAAGATTTACTCGTATTTTAACCAAAATTGTGCAACTACACATTAGTGCATCATTTTATTCACAAAAGCTTAACTAAATACACTAGATAGAACCTAGTTATACAAAAACATTAAACAACACTAGTTCACGTATGGATTGCTTTTTATTTTGGAAACAACCACAAATGCTATGGAATTTTGATTCTTAAGCCTTCTAAACACACTCTCGATTTAATCTAATCAAATCTGATTATAATCTTCATTAGAATTACACTAATCAATCAGACATGAAACATAGGATCTGTTGTTTAATCGAAACCAAATCCGAACACGACACCACATGAATGACCCTTAAAATCAATCAACTTCTGCCCAAAACATATCCATAACACTGCATAACCAACTTCGAATATTATTCCTTGAAAAATCCATTAAATCAATGTAAATGAAAATTATCGATCCACAGATTCTTTGTTCGACCATAAAGAGAAAGAAACGAGGTGCAAAGGACTAATAAAGTATATGTAATTCACTATAGAAGAAGAGAGAATCAAATTATAGTGGAAATGAAACTAGTCATACATTAAAACAAGAAACGTAAAGTGGGATTAATGAAAAAGAAGACAAATCAAGTTAAGACGACCACTTAATTAAGATTTAATCGTATTTTAAACAAAATTGTGCAACTATAGATCCGTACATCTTTGTATTCCTAAAAGATTAATTAAATACATAGGAAAGGAACTAGTTATACAAAAACATTAAACAACACTAGTTCACGTATGGATTGCTTTTTTATTTTCGTAACAACCTCAAATGCTATGGAATTTTGATTCTCAAGCCTTCTAAACAAACTCTCTATTTAATCTAATCACTTCTGATTTTTATCTACATTAGAATTACACTAATCAATCACACATGAACCACAAGATCTATTGCTTAATCTAAGCCAAATCCGAACATGAGACCACATGAATGACCCTAGAAATCAATCTATTCTACCCAAAACTTATCCACAACACTCCATTACCAACTTCAAACATTATTGCTTTAATAATCCATTAAATCAATGTAAATGACAACTATCGATACACAGAATCCTTGTTCGACCATGAAGAGAAAGAAACAAGGTGCAAAGGACTAAAAAACTAATCGTAATTCACTAGAGAAGAAGACAGAATCAGATTATAGTTGAAATGAAACTAGTTAGACATAAAACGAGAAATGTAAATTATGATTAATGAAAAAGAAGACAAATCAAGTTAAGACGACCACTTAAATAATATTTACTCGTATTTTAACCAAAATTGTGCAACTATAGATCGGTGCATCATTGGTATTCACAAAAGCTTAACTAAATATGTAACAACCGACCTCTAGGTCATAAATCCTACCTTACCAACGTGCATCATTACCCGTTCAAACACTATTAATGTTAATATCATTAGCAATATCATTATTAACATTATTATTATTATGGCAATTATTGTCTTTATTGGTATTTCATGTGCCTTTTTGTGATGATTTAACCTGATCAAGCATTAGTTAGGGAAATCTTAGTGTCCCAAGAAAGTTTATTAGTCACCCTTGCAAGAATTAAATCATGGTTGAAACAATTAAATTTTGTGCCTACACACTTTTTCGGTTAATTCATGCATCATGCACAAGAGACATCAACTAACTAAATTATACCACCTAAAATACTACCCAATACTACAACTAATACCACTACACATAATATTATTTACTAATTAATTTTAAAACAAAACCCCTTCACAAGAGGCCAAATTCGGCCGCCTCACTCTCCACCACTCACCACCCTTCTACACCACCACCTCTTCCACAACCTACCATTACATGCACTCCCTTCCAATCTCACTTCCCACTCCTCTCATGTCTCCCTCTTCCTCTCCTCTTGACAATCAAAGAACAACACCATTTCATCGTCGGCCAAGCATCAAAACCGCAAGAAAGTGAAGATTGGTGAGCATTTGGTGCACGGGATCATACAAGTTTGAGATTATCCAGCCTTTGTTTGAGGTTCTCCAGCTCATTTTGTCCCTCTACACTCTCCAAATCGTGAACCACATCAAGAGTAAGCTTCATCTTACCCGAACCATGTATATCATGTGTTATTCCTTCATTTATCCACCAAAAACCTTACTTTCTTTGTTATAACAGAAGTCTACTTCTATCACCTTGTTCTTCAAGAGCTTTTAAATTTCTTGAAGGTATCTCACTTGTTACATAAGTCGTTCTATAGGTGTAACTCGATTTACACCTAGAAAACCCTCTTTTTGGGTGTTATTACACCATCCATCTTGCACGACTTGTAATCTTCTGAAGCTAAGAATTTAACCTGATCAAAATCAGTTTTCTAACCTTCTAATAACCTGATATTAAAGTTACAAAAGGTTTGGGTAATGTTTAATCACAAGTTATAACGTTTAACACATGAAATGGTGTAATCTTAAAGTTTCCATCTTGTTCATAGTTGTTTGTTGAACCCTTGAGTTAGACATGATATTTCAGAAGGTTTTGGATGATTTTGGGTATATGATGAGATGTTAATGGCTAATAATATAAATGTCACAGACTTATAAGCAATTTGGACATATTCGGGGACCCGAAAAGTGGTAGAATGACTTAAAAAAACAAGAAAACATGGATTTTAGCCATCTTAAAAAGTATTCCAGGCTCTAAAAGGATTAAAAAGTATTTGGATCGGATTTGTTTAGTAAATGGTCAAAGAATGGGTTAAATGGGATTTTTAGTTAAAAACGGGTTTTAACCGGGTAACGTTTGGAAGATAATCTTGGAAATAAGAGAATAAACCAAGAATCTAGGGAAAACATGTTATTTCAGTAATATATGATCTATATGAATTAATGATTGTGAAAAACGAGTCCAACAAGTTTTTGAACTGTCAAATTTCAGGTAAAAACGTGTTTTAACAGGTAAAACTTAAAATGTAGACTTTCACCTAAAAGGAGCTTGTAATACATTTTTAGCAGATTAAAAACTTATAAAAAGTCATTAAAATAATTTTTAATGAATCTAGGACTAATAATATAGAAATCAACACTTTACCGTTAAAAACCTTTGGTTTTACCTTAACCGGTAACGGTAGACACGAAAATACATACCCCGGAACTAAATTCCGAAATTTTGGTATGAACTTACTTAAATTCAGTTACCTAACTCTAAGAAACTAACATTTGGCAATAAAAGTCATTAAATTAAAGAAATCAAACTTTGGGGTAGAAATTGTAAATTTTAGAAACTTGGAGGACTAAACTGCAAATTTTGCTAAACTTCAATAAACCGATCCCCTTGAAATAAGACTCAATTAAAAGACTAAAATTAACTTATATAGGTAATTAACATGGTAAATCATGTATTCTTTCCCTAATAAACCCTAACTTACTATAAAAGGAAACTTTTTATATAAAGACTTAGCAAATGGAAAGCTATTAAGACATTAACCTCATGACACACCTAATGCATCTCCATAACCCTAGAGTTTGTGGATTAACACTTAAATCTTAATGGTAGGGTGTTAGCTTGAGACTTTTCTCATCACACAAAGAGACCCTTTTGCTTGAATTTTTAAGGTGAGTTTAAGTGTTTCCCTTTTTACTATTATTTTGGGATGAAGCATGCTCTATTTAAATTAAACTATTTTGGTGCTATATTGTAATGCTATATGTTGTGGTTATGTTGAGACCTGCTGATACTTGTATCACAGTCATTAATTCTTTTGCGAACCGCTTGTTTATATTGGTAGATCTACTTGGGGAATCCCCCACACGCAGTGCCTTCCGTGATGAACGGGAAGGGTACCACACTGAGATCGTGCGGGGTTGTTTGTTGCGTGTAACAAGTTTTATAAGATATTATGGTGGAACATTCGGCAGGTACAGTCCACTGGTTTGAGGCTCAGTTCTCCCCAAGGGGATTTAACTGGTAACATAATTTTTAAAGAGGCTAGTCGGGGCTGAGTGTAGGGTTGATTGTGATCCCCACAATGATGATACTATGACTTTTAAATAATGTGTGGATTCTAATAAATTCCTTGTTTTTAAACTTTAAGCACTTGAATTCACCAACTTTTTAGCTCACACAAATCTCTTTTTAAGCATCTTTCAGGTAATCCATGAAGGGACTGTAGCTATTGTTGAAAACTTTAACCTAGCACCGTTACTATGGCATTGGCTTGTCTGATTATTAAAACAATCTGAACAATTTTTAGTTATTGTTAATCAGTACATTTTGTCCTTATGTTGGATGTACAATTTAATTTGAGGGCTAACTCTGTTTCTAGCCTGGGTTGACTTTAAACATTTAATGCCATGTGATGTTCTCTCTTTTTGTGCTCTTACAATGGTTTGTTTCTGCTGCCATACCTATTACTAGTCTGTCACGTCCCACCCTACCTGGGCCTGGGTGTGACAAAATACATGGGAAAGAAACAAGTTATACAAAATCATTAAACAACACTAGTTCACGTATGGGTTGCTTTTTATTTTGGTAACAACCTCAAATGCTATGGAATTTTGATTCTCAAGCCTTCAAACACACTCCTGATTTAATCTAATCAAATCTTATTATAATATGCATTAGAATTACACTAATCAATTACACATGAACCATAGGATCTATTGTTTAATCGAAACCAAATCCAAACATGACGTCACACGAATGACCCTTAAAATCAATCCACTATTGCCTACAACTTATCCACAACACTCCACAACCAAATTCGAACATTATTGCTCAAAATTAAATTAAATCAATGTAAATGATAACTATCGATCAATAGAATCCTTGTTCGACCATTAAGAGTAGGAAATGAGGTGCCAAGGACCAATAAACTATTCATAATTTACTATAAAAGAAGAAAGAATCAAATTATAGTGGAAACGAAACTAATCAGACATAAAACAAGAAATGGAAAGTGTGATTAATGAAAAAGAAGACAAATCAAGTTAACACGAGTACTTAAATAAGATTTACTCGTATATTAACCAAAATTGTACAACTACTTATCGGCGTATCATTGTATTCACAAATGCTTAACTAAATACATAGGAAAGGAACTAGTTATACAAAAACATTAAAAAACACTAATTCACATATGGATTGCTTATTATTTTGTGTAACAACCTCAAATGCTATGGAATTTTGATTCTCAAGCCATTTAAACACACTCTTGATTTAATCTATCAAATTTGATTATAATCTTAATTAGAATTACACTATTCAAACACACATGAAACTTAGGATCTATTTTTTGATCGAAACCAATTTTGCACATGACACCACATGAATGAACCTTAAAATCAATCCACTTCTACCAAAAACTTTTCCATAACACTCCACAACCAACTTCAAAATTATTGCCTTAAAATTCAATAAAATCAATGTAAATGACAACTATCAATCAATAGAATCCTTGTTTAACCATTAGGAGAAGGAAGTGAGGTGCAAAGTACCAATAAACTATTCATAATTTACTAGAAAACAAGAAAGAATCAAATGATAGTGGAAACGAAACTTATCACACATAAAACAAGATACTTAAAGTGGGATTAATAAAAATTTGACTAATCAATTTAACACGACCACTTAATTAAAATTTACTTGTATTTTAACCAAAATTGTGCAACTACAGAACAGTGTATCATTGTATTCACAAAAGCTTAACCGAATACATGGGAAAGGAACTAGTTATATAAAAACATTAAACAACACTAGTTCACGTATGGATTGCTTGTTATTTTGATGACAACCTAAAATGCTATGGAATTTTGATTCTCAAGCCTTTTAAGCACACGCTCGATTTAATCTAATCAAATCTGATTATAATCTTTATTAGAATTACAATAATCAATCACACATGAAACTTAGGATCTATTGTTTAGTCGAAACCAAATCCACATATCACACCACATGAATGACCCTTAAAATCAATCCAATTTTGTGTAGAAGTTTTCCACAACACTCTACAACCAAATTCAAAATTATTGCCTTAAAATTCAATTAAATTAATGTAAATAACAACAATCGATCAATAGAATCCTTGTTCGACGATTAAGAGAAGGAAATGAGGTGCCAAGGACAATAAACTATTCATAATTTACTAGAAAACAAGACAGAATCAAATTATAGTTGAAACAAAACTAATCAGACATAAAATGAGAAACGTAAAGTGGGATTAATGAAAAAGAAGAAAAATCAAGTTGACATGACCACTTAAATAAGATTTATTCTTATTTTAACCAAAATTGTGCAACTACAGATCGGTGCATTATTGTATTCACAAAAACTTAACTAAATACTCGACCATTAAGAGAAGGAAGTAAGGTGCAAAGTTCCAATAAACTATTCGAATTTACTAGAAAACAAGAAAGAATCAAATAATAGTGGAAACAAAACTAATCAGACATAAAACAAGATACTTAAAGTGGGATTAATGAAAAAGAAGACAAATCAACTTAACACGACCACTTAAATAAGATTTACTCATATTTTAACCATAATGTGCAAGTACAGAATGGTGCATCATTGTATTCACAAAAGCTTAAATAATACATGGGAAAGGAACTAGTTATACAAACACATTAAACAACAATAGTTCACGTATGGATTGCTTTTTATTTTGGTAACAACCTCAAATGCTATGGAATTTTGATTCTCAAGCATTCAAACACACTCCTGATTTAATCTAATTAAATCTTATTATAATCTTCATTAGAAATACACTAATCAATCACACATGAACCATAGGATCTATTCTTTAATCAAAACCAAATCCGAACATGACACCAAAGGATTTGTGAACATCCAGCTGATGCAGCAATGTACTCAGCTTCTGTAGTTGAAACAGAGATATTTGTTTGTTTCTTACATTGCCACGAGACTAATCGGGGACCTAAAAATTGACACCCACCCGAAGTAGATTTTCTATCTTGGAAACAACCACCATAATCACTATAGATTAAAGTTCAATTGTGAACATAAGTTGACTTTATCAAAGCTAATAATCCCATTGGACACTGTTCCCTCTCCTGTTATCTTTCCACCTGCATCACCTCCAAAAGCAACATGTGTTCCATCTTTTAACTTAAACTCTTGCAACAAGGCTTGATTGCCCGTCATATGCCGGCTACACCCACTGTCAACATACCATGAATTTATTGGTCTCCG
>BJCM01191922.1:3058-18963 GCA_018326385.1 Flaveria bidentis
TTATTAATATCATCATTTTCAATCTTTGTCCATCATTTTGGAAGCCATGAGGGTTCGTGTCTTGATGAGACTGGTTTGTTGTATACACAACAGTACGCTCTAAATACCACCTCATGTATGCTTTAGAAGCAATTGGCGATTCAATGTACGCTTCATTAGCAACTGAATTATGCCGAGACGCCCATGCTTGAACAAAGATATTATGATGTTGTAACCAGTTTTTATTTCTACCACCTTTAAGAGCAGTCGAATGTAGATTTGTATGTTGCTCCCGGGTTAGTAACACACTTGTAGGAATTGGTTGAAACATTCCAAACTATCTTAAAACCATACTTGGAATGTGAGGCTCAACAACTTCCCAACATATAAGGTATGTGTCACTTCTCCAACTTTGATGTCCACTTGTGTAGATATTAGGTAGAAGGTGGATAATATCATCATAAGGCCTCCAATTAACTGATATAAAAATATGAATTAATATGTTTACACAATGTTAATATATATAAAATAATATCAGATTTATATTAATACCGTGGCCTCGCTTATTGAATGCAGCTTAGATCGATATGCACTCAAACAGTGCGGAGTGGTGTTTACATAACTAAGTTCACCATTCCATCTGTAATCAAGTTTTTAAATACACCAGGTTAACTAGAAAAATATAAGATTACAGATAAATAGTCAATACATAAGTTTTTTTAACATACCGTGTACCATATGGTAACCTGAAATCAATAGATCTCGTATTCTTGGGACACATAGAATGTAATCTTTCCCATGCCCATAATTGCAACAAGAATAAAGGTCCACCAACTTCTTGATTTGTGACACTCGTTGCCTTACATAACTGTCTATACAAAAATGCTAAAACTGCACTTCCCCAACTAAGTCTATCACAATTATTTAAGTTTTCAATATGAATTAAATAATTTATGTGCACCCAGTTGCTAGAAGTATCAGGAAATAAAGTGACACCAATCATAAAAAATAAAATTAATCTAGCTCGTTGAATGCACTGAAAATCAGTGGCATTATTAGAAAATGGTTTTATTATTTCATTTAAAATAAACCTTAGGTTTAACTTATAACCACTTACAGCGCTTGTAGTGAATGTACAACCGGTTAAATACTCAAAACTCATTATAATTTCGGATGCACTCATAGCATAATCAGTGCCAGAAACAACATCACCTTCAACCGTCAAACCCCATAAAACTTGAACATCTTGAAGGGTTATTGTGGTCTCTCCAACCGGTAAATGAAATGTGTGTGTCTCCGGCCTCCATCTCTCTACTAAAGCTGAGATAAGAGCACGATCAAGTTTTCGATAACCACACTCGATCACACCCGCAAAACCAACCAACCTTATATATCTCATAACATTTTCAGGGATAGGCACTTCATCAATGTAATCCCAAAAAGCTTTATCACCTCGTCTAGCACGTAAAATTTCTTTATCGCTTTCTGGATCTCGAAAATAATAATCAGCTCTATGTTGACCACTTAAAAATAACAAATCGTTATTTAGTGGACCTGGTGTAATTTTTCCGGCTCATTTTGATTTCTAAAATAAACTCTAAAACTCCAAAAAGATTAGGTTTAAAAAGTTTTAGAGAAATAATTTGAAGGAAATGTGAAGGTAAATTTTCGATTGATGTAGATATAAACAAGGTATGAAAAGTGGGATTAAAGAAACCTACCAAGGGCGAGTTCTTTGGTAATGTGGGCCGTAGATCTCATCTAAAGTTGGTGGATCGGATGGTTGTAGTAATTTGGAGAACCCGCCCTTGTGAAGGGCGTGGTCTCAGAACACAGTGAAGCATCACCATCACCTTCTCACGTCACCATCATCGAGGTCAAAAGTTGGAAGAAGAACCCACCCCTGGCAGGGGCGGGAACCCCTTAGGTGTCACTTCGCCAAGAAATTCCCCTCTTGTCACGTCTCTTTCTCTTAACCCTTTTTTTTTAAAAAAAATCTAATAAATAATTACTTGTTCAAATTCAACTTCAATTAAATTTGTAAATAATTCAATCAAATCAACTTATACTCCGACTGGTTAAATAACAGTGGAGGGATAATTCCTATTGTACACGTCTGTTTTTTTGTGTTTGTCCACAAATATAGCCACTGCATTTTTACTACATAACCGGAATCTATTTTATAATTGTGTGGAACAATTATTTGAGAATAATTTGTGGATTGAATATTTTATCTCTAATTTATGGCATCAAGTTTTTTGTTTCTTATCAACAGATTTATCTATGTTATATAACTTTGGAACACAAATATAATTTTATAGAAAAATAAGACATCTAATACAACTGCTTAAGCATTAGATACAAATATTTCATACAATCATTCATATTTTACCCCTCATTAATAAGCTTCTTTTAATTAACACATTGAGTAATGCATATTATTAATGCATTGTTTAATAATGTGAGATTATTTAATTCCCTACATTTAATAGTATATCATTTATAATAGAGTACATTAAAAATTACATCCTTTATTTATATATTAAATTGCATATTACGTTCTTTAGTTTTAATAATTACATATAATGTCTTTTATTTAAACAAGTTTGCACACATATTGTCTTTTACACTACCTTTCATATAAATATATAGTTAACTCAATTATGTGTTCCTTATAATAAAACTTTTAAAGGTTTATTAATAATTTCAAATGAAAAAAATTTACAAGACCGCTATCGGAGCGTTGGGTAAGTCGATAAAATCCATGTTCTTACTAATCTCAATAACAATAAATTCAGTGTTCCCTTTTTTTGATATTCCAACACCGACCATCTTCATCACAATTTAAATCTTCTACACCATTCAAGCCACTTTTAAGTTTTTAAAAGCCTTTATATTTTTTCTAAATTAAATATACATCTTTACTTTGTAACTATCATTTTGATGTTTTAATTCATTTCGTTATTATTTTTTATGGTAGATAATAAGCATTATCATCTGTGATTTGTAAATACACTTCCTCTTATTAATATTACTTTTTAATTGATATTTTTATCAAGCCGGTCAAGAATTGACGCTCAGTAGCAAATTATTATTTACTTTATTTTGGACATTCAATCTGGTTTAATGATTGCTTTTTTTGAAAAAAAAACTTTTTTATATAGATGTGAAAAACTAATGACAAAAATATCACTCGTATGCGGATTACATAACTAAGTTAATTATATATTTGGATGGTGGTTAGTGTAAAAGACAATATATGTGCAAATTTGTTTAAATAAAAAAATATTGTATGTAATTATTAAAATTAAAGGACGTAATATGAAATTTCATATATTAATAAAGGACACAATTTGTAATTTACTCTTTATAATATTCTAAATTAATATTTAAATTTGTAAGTAAGTATTATCTAATTTGAATACTTAACTAAATATTTTTATAGTAATAATAATAACAATAATTAAATTTATAAATAAGTTTTATCTTATTTAAAAACTTCACTATATAATTACTAAATACTTTTATAATAATAATGATAATAATAATTATATCTATATATCTATTATTTATATCTATATTAATATATAATACATATTAGAAGAATAACACGGTAATTTCTTTCAAAGTATAAGACAAATATACAACATTTTAAGCATAAAGTACAAGTGTTTTATGCAATAGTTTCATTTTTACACACATTTAATTAAATTTTTTTAATTATTATATTATTTAATACACGTTATTAGTACATTATTTAGTAATGTTATGTTATTTATTTCACTTCATTAAATTTTATTTTATTTATAGGTATAGAAATTAACATTTAAATTTATATTTACTAATCATATTTTTATAACAAAATACTATTAAAATTAAGTATTATTTTATTAAAAACTTATGTTTATACTATTATATAATACATATTTTTGGATAGAGATGTAATTTTGCCAAACATATAAGTATTGAAGCAACTTATACAAAAGAATGCAAGACATTTAAAAGGGTAAAATAAAGAATTGATTAAGTTGTTTATACATTTTATGGGTAATATGGTAAATTTATCCAATAAATTTAATATATCTTAACATTTTGGCCTTTATCTTTTGATGTATTTCATAAATATTATTAATATATTATTTAATAATATGATATTATTTAGTTCACTTCATTAAATTTTACTTTATTTATGATACTATAAAATTACATTTAAATTTATTTTTACTAATTATATTTTTGTAACTAAATACTATTTAAATTAAGTATTATTTTATTTAAATATTTAAGTATATAACTTATATATATCTTCATATTTATAATAATTATAATACTAATATTTTTCTAGGGGTATATTATGAGTTTAATAATTTTAATATTTATCTATAACTTTTATAATAAAAATGAAAGAATGGTGGAATGATAATTTTACATATGGATTAAGACACTCGCATGAAAGGTCATGCTTAAATTTCAAAAAATTACTTTTTATTCCATTTATATCCTTATAATAAAGTATAAGATATGATGCTTATAATACAAATGCTAAAGCATATACATGTGGCCAAATAAAATCGCAATTTACTTTTAATGTCGTGCATTCATTGTCATTGAGCACTAATCTCTCTTTCCCTTTCCTTTTTAAGTTGTTAACAGGTCAATAACAATCAAGATGATAATAATTTGTAGTGACAGTTTTTCCATTAACTTTCTCCGGTCTATGCATATCACCACTGAAAGCTGGATCTGATGATTTTAAAACTATAACTTACATTCATAAAACAAATCCCACCTTAAAATTTAGATGATAAGTGATCTCTGACTATAAATACCACCCATGATTTCACTAATCTTGTTGAAACAATATAATTGTGTTAAAGAATTTTGTAACATACGTAATTGTTCTCTTTCAAAGATTCTTTTCAATAGTTATATTTTGATTTTTTAATTTACGTCATAATACACTGAGCCAATACTGACTAAAATCGAATTTCAAAAAAGTCATGCAACAATCGTACTGCGGCAATGCGCGAGCATTTCCACTAGTTTATTATATATATTACTAATTACTAACTTTAATATGCTTAACAGGTTGTACATTGTGTTTAGTGGGTTGTACTCACTTTTTTCTTTTTCTTAGTCCTTAATTTTTTTAGTTTTAATTCAGTAATTTATCTTTTTTACAATTTAACCCAACAACTTTCAACTTTGGTCTTTTATACTTTTCATATTATATAAACTTTTTTTTGTTTTACGTCTCGATCTAAATTTTACGAGTTAACTCACCGGTAGTGTGCGTGTGTGATTCAACGTTTTTTCCCTTATTTTTTCCCGTTTAACGACCATGTCGCAAACGCACTGGTTTTATATCGTCTTAATTATTGTTTTATGTGTTTTACATTTTGCCTTTGTGGTTTAATGTTTTTACGCCTATTTTTCGTTTAATTTATTTTTTTTCTTCTTATTTTTAAAACGAGTTTTTCGGTGTAAGTGATTACAGACGATGGTGCATCACTACTTAACAAAGTTTTACGCCCCCTACCACAATACGAGAGCTTAATACTAGTTTCTACCTAATAAGCATCTCTATAAGACAAAATTATAATTTTACAATAAATTTAAAATGACACATAAAAGATTGTAAGCTTTAATTTCAAATATATTAAAATGACACTAATGTAGTATCCAATATTTTCATTTGGGTATCAAAACAATTCAATATATAGTATACTGAATGTGAATTTCTTGAAAGTCGTTAAAAATTAATCATGTTAACCTTTTTGTTTATTTAAGAGTTGAATCATTCAACTATTATTTTTAATAATAATTAGTTTTGAAGCAACTTGCTAGCTTTAAGAGATTTGAACCAAAAAACAAAACAATTGATATAATAACTAAAAGATAACAAGTACAGATTTGTAAATTGTCCATTTTATCGTAACACGGTGGTTACCCACTAGTATAAATAGATCGAACTATTAGAAATTTGAATCCACCGAAGAAAAAGTTATTGACCATTAGGTTAAATTGCAAAGAAATTCTAAAGAGAACTTTTTACAATTCATCCTTGAATCATCGTTCATTGCCAACGTGTGCATTTGATGGTGATCAACTTGTGGTGTCTACTTACTTCAAAGTTTGATCGTTGTAAGCTTAAATACACAATTATAGGTCTTTCAATATGCAGTTGACAAATGATTTCACAAGATTATGTATGTATGATCTTCCACGTGGATTGTTAAACTCAAATTACTAATTGTGCAAACAAATTTACTACTTAGTTGTGTTTACTGTTTAATTATTGAATCTACATGTTTGTTTAATTTATAATTCTTAGACTAAATTAAAAATCCAATTTTAAGTCATCAAGTTGGTTTGCAATCAAATAAAATCTTACACCAACCACTAGCTCCTCGTAGTTGGACACCTTATTACAACTACCAATCATGTAGTGGTTTTGAAAAATAGTTTTTTTAACGAACAACAAATAATTTTTAAGTTTGATCATCGGGGTAAAGCCATTGGCAAAAGACCACCCACGCTCGCGAATACAGATAACGCTGGTGACCCTGCTCGCCCACCATTCTAAGGAAAACCTATCACCCAAAGACCCACTTTAATAAAACCCTTGATCCACTTAAATCATATTACACCTACTGAGACTACAATCCATGATTTTTACTTTGAAAAATTATAAAATATCTTCTCATAAACCAATTGATTTAAGACTCGTTGACTATTGAAAAACTAACTTTCGGGTAAAGATGAGCAGAAAGCTTTCATTTTCCTCGACGTCTATTACAGCAAAATTAAACAAAAACATAATTTCACAATCATGTCCAGCATCTCTTTGATAGTTGACATAAAAATTAGCAAGTTGTGCAGGTAAATGATTTTGGGCAAGCTTTTCAGCTAAGGGTGATAATTTCCATCATAGCACAAGAACGTAATTTTATAAAGCTATCATATCTAATCGGTTTAATAAACGAGTCAAATTCAGTTGACCTAATAACTCGTTTAAACTGTTTATTACACCCCACCAACCCACCAACCCACCAACCCGAATTGCACATTAATATGCACCATTTAGATAAAAACTTAAAACACACGGTACTCATGCTACACGAAAGGAAGTGCTCGGGTCAAGTTCGATCACTTTCATATGAACAAAATACTGTAGTATTCCAGTTTCACACCCCTGCTTTCAACCCTACTTGAAGATGTAAGAAAAATGGCATCAATATCTGCCAAAGAACTTTGCAACTCCAGATCACCCACAACAGTTGCAAATATGAACAAATTAATAAAGTTCATCCCATGTAGAGGCTGAGAATCAAGCTAATTCTTATGAGATACATTGTACCATTGTCATCTCATTAATTTCATAAACTTGCTATAATCCGTATGAATTACAACAGATATGAAGGAAAAAAACCACAATTTGAGTAAGATCTTACGATCACAATCCAATTCTGGGATACTGATCATAAGGCAAAACAAAGATGATTTCGCATCTAACTGTTTTGTTTAATAAATAGTGTAATAAATAAGTTTTTTATAATAAATTTAACACATTACTTTGTTGGGGAAAAAACACCAAAAACTTGACAAAAAAAACAAAAGAATAAAAGGATTCAAGAAAATGATGACTGCATGCTATATGAATCAAACCTTGACAATTCCAGTAGAAATTTTGTGTGCACCCGATGACCAGATCACTGAGAATGGGCAGCAGATGAACAACAAAAGGTCACATGCCAAGAAACAGAAAATGCAGTCACACTGTGTTATTCCACAAAAAGGCTCACATGGGTCAGCGTCAAAAACGAAATTCAAGGGCAGAATCCCCATTTATTATGAGAACAAGAACTATGAGCCGAAATAGGTACAAGAACCATGGTTGATAAACAACAAGAACCCATCTTCCCAAGAACCATATTGACTTTGCAGATAATAAGATGCTTCAAGTCCCAAATTTATCATGTTTAAACACAAGCAAGCAATTAAATCATGTACCCTTATAAACACCCTGCCTGCCAAAAGGTTAAATGTGTTAATAATGTAACTAACCAACTTTCACAATTATATTTCAGTAATTAAATCATAAAAGGTTACCAGTGTCACGCTTGGCTCCCATTTGACACAAGGACCCAAAGGTAACTTATCATCGTGCATCACCAGTAGTAATACAACTTGTAATCACTTATGCAACAAAGTAGAGATAGGGAGAACCCGACATTCATAACAACCAAAGCAATCCAACATAGTAGGTACTAGGTAGCAGGTGCCAAGTTGATAAAAGTTTGATTTGATTACTACATTCAGAGCCAAATAACCACGTACGAAGTAAAACGACATCTAGCAGAAAGAAAAAAACGCCCCAGCACTTTCATTACAGATCCAAGCACCACTTTAGACTTCTAACATCTGCAAAAGTTTAAAGAAACATCTCCCCATTACTATTGCTCGTAACAAACTAGCAAAGTTAAGGTGGCAAAATTGGGTTGGTTGGGTAATGAGACAAAGCAGGTGATTTTTCTAATTGAAGCAGGTTGGGCTGGATCGAGCGGGTAAGCTTGACCCTAGAACACGCTTTGAGGACAACTTTTCACTTTTTTAATATAAAATTGTTAATCTTTACTTGTTTGACCAACCAAGTAAAAAGCATAACACAAACCAGCCCATTTATAAGTAGATAAGTTGAAGTTGCCACATTATAGTATAATAAAATTATATATACACATCATACCACAGCTCAACTGGTCATTTCATTGATCATCGAAAACCACCGCCTGAACGGCGCTCATAAGGTCCAGAACGGTCACGACTGTATCGATCACCACCACCTCCACCTCCACCACCACCATCCCTACTGCGTCCACTATAACGATCTCCGTTCCTATCCGGACCATATCGAGCACCGCCACCACCACGTCCCCCACCACCATACCGATCATCTCTGCCACCATACCTACCCCCTCTATCACCACCTTCGCTTGGGCATTCTCTAGCGAAATGTCCAGGCTTACCACACTTAAAACACTCTCCACCACCGCCGCCACCACCACGGCCACCACCTCCATAATCACGATCACGCCCCCGATCACGACCACGGTCGCGGTCACGTCCGCCATCATAATCCCTACCTGAACCACCTTGAGGCTGAGCCTTGTCTACTGTGATGTTCCTCCCATCCAAATCAATTCCATTCATTGCTTCAATAGCATCTTCCATTGCTTGCTTCTCATCAAAAGTCACAAAACCAAATCCTCGGGAACGCCCAGAGACCTTGTCTAAGACAACCTGTATCATATGAAGATAATCTTAAACATCAAAAGAAGCTCTTGCCATCAAAGATTCTTTACTTCTGAGAAATATCTAAATTGCTAGTCTACAATGTCATCTATAATAACACACTCCCAACAGTGCTTACCCATCAAAGAAAAGACAAGAACCAAACGATTAGTAATATAAAAAAAACAAGCCTAACATCTTTTAAAAAATCTATTTATGTGTAAATTCGATTGCTTGGAGTGAAGTGTAGCCATATGAACAAGGTATATATAAGTAGATATAAACCTTTTTCATAAAATGATGAAATAATCATCTAAACTCATTTCACACTGCTAGAGTTTTATTGTTAAAGTAGATATCAACATATATTCTTTAAATTACAAGCTTGTGCAAATTTAAGAAAAAGGTTACAAGCCATATTACCTTTGCATCAAGAAGATGGCCAAACTTCGAAAAGGCATCTTTTAGAGCTCTATCAGACGTTGACCATGACAGGCCACCAATAAAACAGCGGTATTCCACATCATCAGACATGTTTAGAACTGCAATATCCAAGTAAACAAAGCATTAACAGCAAAAGAAGCATGCAGAACATCACAGAGATCTTCATCTGGTGGGGCCCAAACCAGTATATAAGATCTATAGTTGTAGACTATAACCCTAGCATCAAGATAAAAAAGAGAGTATAAGAGACACAGTAGAGAGCCTGTGGATATAGCCCATTCTTTAGAGTTTAGTCCTAATGATCTATACAATATTAAATTGTGCTGCTTATTTTTCTGTTATTTACTTTCCACCCTAACAAGGTTGACCAAAACTAATACAGGATCACCAATTTCCAAACACTTTAATTTGAAACAACCACTACAACTGTCAGTATACTAAAAGAATACGATTGTAAAAGCTGCTAATCTATACTGATGATACATGGTAGTACAAAATACCAACTTCACATATTAATGATATTGCAAAGGGTATACACCAAAAGTGTGACCCATTCTAGATGACCAATAAGCCTTAGTCCATGTGTTTTGTGTGCATATGGTTCATCCACTAGATCTAATTTCTTACCAGCTAGCCCTACACCCTGTTTGACTGCTTAAAGTTAGACGTACACGTAAACCCTTTATGATCGACTTAAATATTAGTCTAGCATCCTCCAGCAATCAAAGATACAATCACATAATTGATCATCGTCGATGTGAAACCCTCATTTTTAACGCCTAAAAGCACACATCACAAACAAATACAATCATAATCGAAAAAAAGACCGTCGAAATCCAATCTCGCAGATAGAGCGATCACGATTCACAAAGTAATAAAAAAACACTCAAAACTGCAGGTGATTAGCTACACAATCATGACTCAGACCATAATTAGACTGTATCCATCAATGATTAACTAAAAAACACATGATAAGCACGCTAATCGCAGATCAACCAACACAAAACAAAGAACATCGAGATCTAACTTCACATGAATCAAAGGTGGTACTAAACAAACAATTTAGTGAATTTCTTACCAGAAAGAGGATGCGATGGAGAAAATTAGAAGTAATTGTGCGTTGATTTGACGGAAGAATGATAAAACTTGATGAAATATTCGTGTGCCCTATCTATTTATCTGCACGGAGTTAGAAACGGGTTAAAGTCGTACCCTAATATTGCACATCGATCACTGGTTCGGGACTATTGGGCCGATATGGGCTTTGTATTCAACTTGTAACAAAGCAATTACAATTTTTATAAATCTCAACTAGTGTATTTCATGGCGCGCGTTGCGCCCATGGAGCCTCATACAGGGGCTCAGAACCGTTATTCAGCTGTGGTTGCTAACCGTAAACGTGTTGGTCCATTTGATCAGTTTTACAGTGCAGAAGATGGTTTGAATCGTTCAACACCAAACACAAACAACACACACAAAGATTTAAAGAACTCATGAAGACCAAAAAGTATTCATAGATGATTCAATAAGCAACAATACTTAATGGAATGAAAAAGTTCAATATATTCAATAAACACAAGCTTCCAGTAGCCTCTTGCAACAGAAATATTCGATTAGGGTTTTTGCAAGGATAGCCAACAATGAACACAAAGAGATCTATATAAAGCAGTCTCAGTTTCGCAGACAGTTTCGCTGCAAGCGAAACTGTGCTGTCGAAACAGTAGTTTCACCCGAGACGAAACTATAGTTTTGCCGGGTGAACTATTAGCTAGCTGTGAGCGAAACTGAAGTTTCGCTCACAGTTTCGCTGGACTACAAAAAGGATAATTAAAACATAACAACTTACAAACGAAATCTAACATAAATCCTATTACATGAAAAAGGAAACAAAATACAAATCTAAAGGTGAGTCCAACCTATACATGATCTTCAATACTCCAATGAAATGTCCATCTTCTGATTTCTCAACAAATTTGGCAATTTGATATTTGGTATTCAAGATGGTGCAAGGACATCCATATGACCTAAGGAAACCAATGAAAGGTTTCCTATTATGCCAAAGTTCATATGGAGTCTTGCCATTAGTCTTAACCATTAAAACTTTGCATTACACATAGCAGGCAGTGTTGACTGCCTTAGCTTAGAAGGTGATGGGCAACTTAGAGTCAGACAACATGGTTCTTGCAGCTTTAATCAGTGTCCTGTTTCTCCTCTCAGCAACACCATTTTGCTGAGGAGTCCTGAGAGCACTATATTGTCTTGTAATACCCTTTTCATCACAAAATGTTGATGGATTCTTTATGCCCAAGACACATAGAACATTGATGTGGTTAGTACGTTATGATCCAAGTCGGGTCATAAACAATAACAAGCTTAGCAAACACTAATTAATATTTAATTGATGATATGATAATGCAATTAAATAATTACACCAATTTAGAAAACCCACAATTTAGAAAACTGGGTTTTCTAAATAAATTTTATATGAGATAGAACAACTTATAAGGATATTTTGTTTATGGGTATTATTCGTAATGTTGGTTAAATTGGTTAGATAACATCAAGTAATAAAAGTGTGTATAAGTTATATAATTAAAAGGTTAATTATATAACTTATTCTAGTGACTAGTTAAAAATAAAATGTAGATAAAATTAGGGGGAAACCCCAATTTGAAGATGGTTTCGGCCGCCCCTTTCAAAGGGTTTGGTTCATTTGTTTTCTTGAAACTACAATTCATTTACTAGTCTCATACTCCACGTCCTTCTCTCTCTCACATGCAAAGGCCAAGAAGAACAAAAACTCTCTAAAACTTCAAGAAACTCACGGCTGAAAAAGGGGTTTTTCAGCAACTTCTTCTTCTGTTCTTGGTGTTCAAATCCTAGGAACAAAGGTGCTTGCTTGATGCTTGTGGGTATGGAAGCATGAGGACACCTTTCCTTGGTGTTTTGGTCGTTCAAGAACATCATCATCTTCATCAAATCTCACGATTTTGGCAGCTCCTAGAAGGTAGCATCATGGATGTTGTTTTGGTTGTTTTTCATTCTCGATAGCTAGTTCATTCACATATATTTGATCCTATGTTCTTGGGTTTGTTGTTGCTATGTAATATGCTTTAAATTTCAGTTCCAAAAACATATTATTAAGTTATGATTCCGCTGCGTTTCCATGTTTAAATGGTTAAACTATTTTGATTATGTGTCCAACAAACCCAACATTGGCATCTAGAGCCGGATATGTGGATGACTAGCTTCTTTTGTTCTTGTAAAATTGGTTTTATGGGACTAAAACCACCTTATAGGGGCTTTTTTGTGATGATATGATGACGCCCCAATCATTCAAGGTTATATCTTACATGCTTATGATTAAACCTTGAAAGATAGATATCAAATGGTTGATTTATTTTGTTTGGACAAAAACCCTAAATTATTGGTTTATGTTGGCCAAAAATATATGGGTTAAATGGGGATTTGTTTTTCTTCTTCAATGTTGTTCATATTGGTGCATAACCTAGCCTTGACCTTGTGTTGTTTTGGTTTTGGATGAATGTTTGTTTTTGGTTGATTACATTCATTATGGGTTGTAATTTTATTCTTTTGTGCTTGCAAATGGTTGAAATTTATTTATTCATTAAATAGTGATGTAATAGATAGATTAGGTGTATTTTATTTTATTAGAAAATTTGTATTAGGATATAAATTTTGTAAAAGAAGATGCACAAGTTGGAATCACAAAGAGAAGGCATAAAGAGAAGGACTTGAAGTATTTGGATGCAGCATTAAGTGGGGGTCTTTGGAGATCTTATCTTGTGTATGGTGATTAAGCCTTAGGAAAAACCAAATGACAACACTTGTGATGGCAAACAAGTGTGGTCAACTTAGTGGCTATGGTTATGCATTTGTGATTGTATCATTATGCTTGTTTGGTTGCTTGTTATATGATGGTTGTTTGATATTTGGATGTGCATAACAAACTTATTAACAAACAAAACAAGCTGAAAGTTTATGGTTCCTAATCATTAAGTGATTAGTAAAAGGTTATTAAAAGGATTAATGATTTTAATAAAATGGTTTTTACTAAAAAGAAAACCATAGGGTACCATGTATTTGAAAGCATGCAAATACAAGGTACATAGAGTTTTTAAAACTTGAATTAATGAAAACTAAAATCCCTTTGGAAACAAGTTTAACACCATCCTTTTACACGACACTCAAATCACTTGAGAACTATTTGTGGGATAAAGGTCACCTAACCACTTTTAGGGAACTTGTGTGTTTGAGGTGAGCTTAACGTATTTGTGTGATAAAGGTCACCTAACCACTTGTATGTGTAAACTCACACGTGTGTGTAAGTAGGACGACTTGAATTGGAAACCATGTGCATATGGTCACTGAAGCATGGCGTACAATGGTGTTGATGGGATATTTACATGCCAACTAAATATAAGATGTTTAATCGATCCCATAAAGCTAGAAGTTGCAAAAAGGTTGCAATTGTCAAATGTTGACCACCTTGTTAATTTAAATAATGGGATAAAGGTCACCTAACCATCATTTAAATGTAATGTTGGATTATAGATTTTAATTATTAATTGTCTATGAGACATGGAAAGGGTATTAATGTTTAAAATGTAATTTTTCAGAAATACTAATATGAATTTTGTAAATTTTGTAGAAATGGCCGCAAACAATAATGCTACCACCCCGACCGTCCATACCCTGTCGCTGAGAACCATCTTAGAGAGGGATCGTCTTAATCATAATAATTTTAAGGACTGGTTTCAACACTTGAGAATTGTTCTCAAGCAAGAGAAAAAGGCCTATGTCCTTGACGATCCCATTCCTGACCAACCCAACCCCGAGGATGTTGAGGCCTATAACGATTGACTTCAGTACACTGAGGATTCCATGCAAGTTTCCTGCCTCATGTTGGGAACTATGATTCTCGAACTCCAAAAGGACTTGGAGCATCATGGGGCATATGACATGATTACCCAGTTAAAGGAAATGTTCCTTCAACAAGCTAGGGTAGAGCGCTTAAAAACGATTCGAGCGCTTCATGCGTGTCGCATAGAAGAAACCCAATCGATATCATCTTATGTTCTTACGATGAAAAGCCATGTTGATCGCCTTGAGAGGATTAACTGCCCCGTCTCAAAGGAGCTGGCCACGGACTTGATCCTTAATGGCCTAACTAAAAGGTTTGAGACGTTCGTAATGAATTACAATATGAACGGGTAGGACAAGAGCATTGGTGAGCTTCACGCAATGCTCAAAACAGCCAAGGCAAGGATGGGTAGAAAGGTTCTACCTGTTCTCCCTGTTCTCTCGATCAATTAGGGAGGCAATAAGAAAAGGCCATTCCCTGATCCCAAGGCAAATGTTGCCAAAGGAAAGGGGTACATCAAAGACTAAGGGAAAAGGAAGGCTAAAGCGAAACCTCCAAAGCCTAAGCTTAAAATGCCTAAGGTAACGGAGAACGATCCATGCTTTGAATGTGGTTAGATAGGACATTAGAAAAGGAATTGTCCAACCTAACTCAAAGAGTTAAGAAACAAGAGGGATGCTGGGAAAACCTCAGGTACAACATTCATGATTCATATTGGTTTAAATGTTATTTCTTCAAACACATGGGTATTGGATATTGGATGTGGAACTCATATTTGCAATTTGTTGCAGGGGTTGAAAAGAAATAAGCACTTCAAGAATGGAGACACAAGTCTCTACATGGGCAACAGAGCAAATGTTGATGTCGAAGCCCAAGGATACTATATTTTAAAACTTTCAAATGGTTTGAAAGTTGTTCTTAATAACATTTTGTATGATCCTAGTTTGACTAGGAACTTAATTTCTATTTCCCTTTTAAAACAATGTGGTTATGAATTAAACTTTGTTAACAATGGTATTTATGTTTGTATGGATGATGTATTTTATTTCAAGGCTATTCCTTTTAATGGTATCTATGTATTGGTTCATGATGATTCATCCATTAATAACTCCTTATACCAAACAAGCACCAAGAAACTTAAAATGGGTTTAAGTGATTCATATCTTTGGCATTGTCGTCTTGGTCACATAAACAAGAATAGAATTCAAACACTTCAAAAGAATGGTCTTTTGAAAACAAATGAAAATGGTTCATTTGATAAGTGTGAATCTTGTTTACAAGGTAAGATGACCAAGTCACCCTTTAG
>BJCM01191933.1:0-12335 GCA_018326385.1 Flaveria bidentis
TATGTCATAGGTTATAAGTTAGTAAGGTTATAGAACACATATCGTTACAACCAAACCTCGACTTGATTACAAGTATATAAGATTGGCTAAGTGTATTTGGTTCCCATGATGAACAAGCATACGTCATCAGGAGTCGGCAATACATCGACTTTAGCACCAAATAGGCTTGTCAGGCCCAAAGATCTAAGACGTCGTCAGGCTAGCAATAGTTAATGATTGTACACAAACTATGTATCTCATATAATCACTTACAACACACAAATAACCATGACAAAAATATGAATTCCAAGTGCTTTACAAGTCTCAAACGTTTATAAGTGTATGATGTATAAGTATCATGTTTCACCCCAAAATAGTGTGAAATAAAATAAAAAAGGGGCAAGGAAACTCATATGTCAAATAAGTATATGATGAAGATTAATAAGATTAATATATGTCTTTCCAAGATAAAACGTCACAAGGCACACCTAAATATATAAATATTACAATATTTAGGTTAATAATAATAAATCTAATGATTTAACGAGAACTAGGGTTTCAACTTGGTATTTGGGGCTTTGTCTTATAATTATATTTAACAATTGGGAACTAATTATATTTTCTTGAAAAAAAACTATATTTATATTTTATGTAAAGATATGAAATAAGAAAACATTTATAATAATTTGTAAGATTTATATATAAAGTTCAAATAAAGTTTTATAACTAAATGAAATGAGCATGATTTAAACAATAATTTAAAAGCAACATTTGAAATAATAATTTTCTCTTTTTTTTGAATTAAACTTTTATTTAAAGATTAATTTTTATAAATATAACTAACTATAACATTAGATTTAGGATATTTAATAAAAATATGAAGGTATTTGTAGTAAATAAATTACAGAAAAAGAAATTAAGTGATTTTAAAATATACAAAGTTTATAAAATGATTTTTTTTATAATTTTAGAAATTTTTAAAATTTAATTTGAAGGCCAAAAAGGCCTAAAAAAATACTTGAGGTTCCCCGGATTCGAACCGGGAACCTCCTGTTTAGGGGTCATGTGTTTTACCAGTGAACCAAAGGCTCTCAGCCGTATTATAACTTGGATCTTAAATCTATAAAACAAAACTTCAAGAAATCCCCAATTTCCCAAGAACCCTAGTTTCTTCTTGAATCAAATTGAACATCAATACGATGTTATCAACCAAATTAAGTTTAGGGCTTTTGTTCCCCATGTGAAATCGAGTACATGTACGTATTTAATTACCCGGATATGTTTGAATTGAAGGTAAACCCAACAAAGAACAGGTCGCGATCGTGGTACACAATGGATGAGAAATCCCCAATGATAATCCAATTAAACTTGCAGATAGCTTCGAATGATGGTCTGGACTAAAAGCCCTCTACCAATTTTGATTCTTGAACTTCAGAGGGTGGTGTTCGACTCGTGTGCAGGTCGCGATGAAGATGGTGATTGAATTCGTTGTTTGTGTTCGATTCAGTTGCAATTGGAATTGATAGTAGCTTTAGACTAGTTAAACGTTTGATTATGAGTCATTTAATTTGGTTATTATTAAGTTTTAATGGTCGAACGGCTATATGGTTAAAGGCGTCGGTTTTTTGGTCGAAGAGATTTGTAACCGGTGTTTAAACGTAATTAAGGTGCCCATTAAAAGTTCGAAACATGGATACAAAAGGATTTGGAACGATTTGGGTAACTAATGCGGGTGTTTTCGTGGATTTTGGGGCTCGCCGGAGCTCCTGCCGGAGTTTGCCGGAAAATCGTGAAGGAATGGGGTGGGGGTTTGGGTTTTTAATAATTTACACATTTAGTCCTTGCAGTTTTGTTTTTATTATTTTATGCACAAAACTTGCATTTAAAGTTTTAAAATTAACAATTTAACCCCCTAACTTAATTGTTTTAAGTTTTAGTTAATATAATTCTTATTATTATTATTAGTGTTATTATTATTAATTTTATTGTTATTATTAGTATTATTATTGTTATCATTATTATTTAATTGTTATTTTTATAATCTATTTTGTTAATATTATTATTATTATTAATATTATAACTTTTATTATTATTGCTATAACATAATTAATATTATTTAATATTTTATTTTTAACCTTCAAACATTAATACTTAATGACAAAAATGAATACGCATAGACAACATATGAGTTTCATAATTGGCAAAAATGACCCTTATAAGAATAAACGAAGTTAACTTATTGTTAACAAAGATATGAGATGTTACAAAATGAACTGAAGTTAACGAATGATTGATGAAGATAATAATGATATTATCTATGTGTACGTATGATGTATGATCGCATGGAAGAAAAGTATGTTTTATTTTAAAACTAGAACTCACTTAGCAACGCTAACTTTTATGTGTTTCCAGTTGGCAGGTAATGATTGAAGAAGAATAAATGAGGCAACGTGGGAGACTGAAGAAGAAATGAGGCATCATTACCCACATTTGTTCGAGGAATAACAAGTTTCAGGGACGAAACCTATTAAAGGAGGGTGGACTTGTAACATCCGGTTATTTATTTTGAATCTGACGAAAGGAGAAAAAGAAATAAAGTCCAAAGTCGAGGGACCAAACTCGCCAACGAAAGAAAGTTGGGTGAGTAGGGGTATTTAAAGGGAGAGGGCAGCCCTCACCCTCTCCCGACACCCACAAAATCAGCCAAGAAGAGAGGAGAAGGGAGAAAAGGAGAAAAGCTTGGTTCGGGTGGATTCAAGCGTGCAAAATCGAAGTATAGCGGGTCTAATTGAAGCTCTACTTCTCGGTGTTGTTTGTGTGAGTTCTAGGACCCCTCTTTTACACGTTTTTGAATAATTTTAGGGCTGGAACACATTTGAAAATCGTTTTTGTAGTGTGTGTGTGTGTGTGTTTGACCCGTGTGTATGTGTTTGTGTATGATACGAGTGATGTATGATTTTGGGCTTGTGTGTGCTTGAATGGTGTTGCAGTATGCTTCCCTAAGGTTTGGATGGTTGATTTGGGCTTAGAATGGGTTTGGAAGGGCTTGGAGGTCGAAAATGGTAGATTGGATACTGGAGGAATCTGCATTCTGCACAGTTAGGGCTATACGACCGAATGGCATGCCAGTCGTGCGACTGAAGTCCACACGCATGCAGTCGTGCGATTGAGGTTCAATCGCATGTGAGACGTAAGAATGAGGCCCATACGCCTGCCAGTCGTGTGACTGAGGGTCAATCACATGGGGAGTCATGCGACTGAGGCCCATACGCCTAGTTCCATCCGCATTAGGTCCATTCGCACAAGTATTCATCTGCATTGGTTTATTCTCATAGGTTTTCAATCGCATATTGTCCATTCGCATGGTGTTTAGTCGCATGAGAGGTTATGCGACTGAAGGATGCCCACACGCCCAAATAAGGTTGGTGTACCCGGGGAAAACGTGGTTTATGTACTGACTTTCGGGGGAAAGCGCAGATGTAAGTTTTGACGTGCAAGGTTCCCATAAGTTCTTGTAAGTTGACTTTTGGGGTCATAGGCGTTATGTTGGGCATGGTGTTGTATGTTTATGTATGTATGTATGTATGTATGTATGATGTTGCCTTGTATGATGATGTTATTGACTGTGTATGTTATGTTCCTTATTATGATGAATTTTTATCTTTCCCATGGCTTTATGTTATATGTTAATGAATGAATGAAAGTATTATGTAACGTAAAGTGGAAGATAATGAAAAGTGGAACATAATGAATGAATGCATGCATTAATGAATGACGAAAGTAAAGAAAGTTTTGCAAGCCTTATATGTCGGGACACGCCATTTTAAGGTGTTAGCCCAATGGTGTGCGGGTTCGCTACCCCAGGAGGATGCACATCTGGGTTTTTCTTTATGATTAACCATTTGTATAGAACCATATTACATACCCTAGGTGCTGTGACCAGAGGTACGGAGCACCGTTATAGAAGGTCTATGATAGGCCTAGGTCCAGTACTAGGAAACAAAAGGGTATTGCACATGGAAATGGTACACCTAAACTCTACCTTAGATACTATGGCCAGAGGTGCGGAGCACTGTTATAGAAGGTCTATGATAGGCCTAGGTCCAGTACCAGGAAACTAAAGGGTAAAGTTTATGGTTTGATGGAAAGAAAAGACGTAACGATGAAAGAATGCAAAAGTTAATGACGTCCGTAAAATGAACTGAAGTTAAGGAATGAATGACGAAGATAATAATGATATTATCTATGTGTACGTATGATGTATGATCGCATGGAAGAAAAGTATGTTTTATTTTAAAACTAGAACTCACTTAGCAACGCTGACTTTTATGTGTTTCTAGTTGGCAGGTAATGATTGCTGAGGATGGCACGAGGTGGCTACTCAGCTCTTTTGGGATGGCATCCATTTTTATAATGTTTTTGTGATGTAATGCAACTTATATTTTGTAACTGGATAAGGATGTATTGTTTCGCAAAAGCCTTTATAATGAAATGAAATGTCATTTTTGAATGTTTCCGCTGCAATATTTATTTAATATAAATGTAATTATATGTTTTATGTATAATGATTTACCAGCTGTAAGCGTCCCAGGAACGGGGCCTTACATCCATGACCTTGTTCCCATTTAAGTCCATAGTTTTTCTTAACGCTACTCTTAATAGCATTTACTTCTAGAATTACTAGTGAATCCGTGGGACAAGCTTGATGATTTCTGATTAACAACTCATTCTTTTACTTTGCTATAAGGAGATATGAAGTTAAATTTCAGAAAATTTCTTGCATTTTAGCAATCTGTATTGGTTTGCGAACTCATATTTGTTAATGAAATGTGTACCAGGTTTTTACTAACATATATTTCTGTAAGGGCCCGTTCCCGGAACACTTACAGCTGGTTAATCATCACACATAAAACATATAATACACATTTACAATTACTAAAACATTGCAGTGTAATAATTTAAGCCATTTCATATATTTATAATTGCTTTTGCCAAATAATATAACACTGTTAATAATTACAAAATATCATTTGTTCACATTACAAAGCAAAAACATCATTGTTTACAAAATGGATGCCACCTAAAAGAAGCCAGGTAGCTACCTCATGCCATCCTCAGCAACAATCACCTGTCAACTGAAAATACATAAAAGTCATCGTTACTTAGTGAGTTCTGGTTTTATAAAATAAAAATACTTTACTTTCGTTTAAAACTTTTCCTTTACTTTCACATGTTATCATACATCGTGCGTACAAATAGATAATTTTATTATTGTCTTTCATCATCGTTCTTTATCTTTCCATTCATTCAAAACATCATCATCATTTGTTCACATTCATTAACTTCCTTACCATACATTCCATTCATCATTAACATTCACTTTTCATTTTGGACACAATGCCATAAGCTATACCCCAAACGTAGGCACAAAGCGGGTACTGGGTCGAAGTCTATAAATAGACCCTCATTCATTACACACGTAGCTTGGCATGAGTAACGTGGCAAGCGACAAAGATCCCATACGTTTGGCCAGTCACAAAGACTAGACCCCAGTGTGTATCCTTAAGGGTTAGCTAAACCACACACAATTGAGCTAACGACATTTTAGAGTTGTGCACGTCCTTTCATTTGCTTGCAAGGCTTTTCATTCCATCATTCATTAATGCATGCATTCTTCATTCATTATGTTCCTCTTCTCAATATCTTTTCTCTTTCATTACATAATACTTTCGTTTATAGATATTAATTATAACACGCAAAGCCACGAAAAATAAACATACGTAACAAGGAACATAAACATAACACACTCATACATGGCATCTTCATAAACAACGCATACCACATCATCCATCATCATAAAGTCAACTTACATCACCCCGGGAAACATCCCAAGTCCAAGCATAAAACTTTACTTTTTCCCAAAATTCAAAAAATATTATAAGGCATAGACGAATGAGCACTATCTAGGTGCATGGCTTTTCAGGCGCATGGGAACACTTACGCGCATGGGAACTTTTAGGCGCATCGGCACTATTTGGGCGCATGACCTAACACTTAGTCAATTCTAGCAAATTCTAGGTGTGTGGGCACTATGCAGGCGCATGACTGGAATGGTTGGTGGGATGAGTCACCAACTATATCTATGTTCGTGGGCATGCATGTAAGGCCCCATTCCCGGGACACTTACAGCTGGCCAGTCATCGTTCATAAAACATATAATTACATTAACATGAAATAAACGTTACAGCGGAAACATTTAAAAACAACATTTTCATTAAAAATGCTTTTGCAAAATAATACAATATTCATTACACAATTTCGTTTGTTCGCATTACAATGCAAAAACCTTAACAAAAGAATGCCATCCAAATGCCAAGTAGCTACCCCGCGCCATCCTCAGCAATGCTCACCTGCCAACTAGAAAATGCATAAAAAATCAGTGTTGCTGAGTGAGTTCTAGTTTTACATTAAAACATACTTTTACTTTCATTAAATCGTTCATTACTTTAACATGTGATCACGTATCGTACATACACATAGATAATATCATTATTATCATCATTATTCGTTCGTTCATCATTACATCTTTTTATTCCATCAAAACCATGAAATTTACCCTTCCGTCATGCATAAAGCTGATACTGGACCGAAGTCTATCATAGACCTTCCATCATGGCGCACAGCAGCCTGGTCACAGTACCGAAGGTAAATTCAGGTGTACCATTGTCATGTGCAATGCCCTTCTGTCATGCATAAAGTTGGTACTGGACCGAAGTATATCATAGACTTTCCATCATGGCGCACAGCAGCCTGGCAACAGTACCAAAGGCAAGCAACAATGGTTCAATACAAATGGTCAATCACAAAGAAAGACCCCGATGTGCATCCTTCTGGGGTAGCTAACCGCACACCATTGGGCTAACACCCTTCATTGGGCGTGTCCCGACATACAAAGCTTGCAAGACTTTCATTACATTCCATCATTCATTAATGCATGCATTCATTCATCATGTTCCTCTTTTCATTATCTTCCACTTTATGTTACATAATACTTTCATTTCATTTATTAACATTCGACGTAAAGCCATGGGAAAATAATCATACATCACAAGAAACATAAAAATAACATTCAGTCATCATCATGCAGGGCATCATACATACATAACATACATCATGCATAATCATACAACATCATACATCATCACATGCCCATCATAACATCTATGACCTCAAAAGTCAACTTACATAGCCCCCGGGAATCTCCCAAGTCAAAACCTACATTTCCCCTTTTTTCCAAAAAGTCAGAAAATAATCTAAGTGTTCATCCTCATTTACTATAGTTCATCTACATTTGCTATAGTTCATCCGCATTTGTCCTACTTCATCCGCATTTGTTCCTGTTCATCCGCATTGTTCATCCGCATTTCATCCATTGCTCAATGCATTGACTTACTTAATGCTCATCCGCATTGACTTACCACACTCATCCGCATTGACTTTCCATACTCATCCGCATTGACTTTCCACACTCAACCGCATTGACTTTCCATACTCATCCGCATTGACTTTCCACACTTATCCGCATTGACTTTCCATACTCATCCATATTGACTTTCCACACTCATCCGCATTGACTTTGCATAGTCATCCCCATTGACTTTCCAACACTTAGGCAGATTCTAAAACTTAACAATTGAGCCTAAAACATAAGATTTCAGTTCCTAATCACCATCCATCATGTTCTAAGCTTAAGTTTTACCTTCTAAGCCTTAGAAACACCTTCATACATCATCAAGCATGAACATAGTCACACATCACATCATAACATCAACATACACATAATCAAGCATACGGGTCCGAAACCCAGTTTAATGAAAACGTACATTCATGCATTTCCAGCCCCAAAATCAGTATGGCTTCTTCCAAACTCGTGTAAAAAGAGGGGTTCTAGAACTCACCTTTGCAGCTCTTGAGTATGGCTTCTTCCAAACTCGTTTGCAATTGAGTTCACCCGCCTAGAAAACCCACTAAAACAAACCTGAACACATACGAACACACATAAGCATAAACCCGAGGATATAACCAGCAAGAACATCATAAAACCACGAATTCTTACCTTGAATTCGAATTCTTTCTTGTTCTTCCTTCAAAACCAAGAGTTCTCTGCTCTCTTCCCTTCTCTCTCTAAAATATCCGAGAATTGGTGATATGTGTGACATATGAGCGGCCATACCACCTTTTACACCCACTTTTCAAACATTTTGTCCTTTTGGACACTTTTTACCCCTAGACTTGGGTTTTATTTCTTTTCCTTCATTTTCTTCACTTTATTCTTCTTTCTTGTCTTTAAAAAAAATAACCGGGTGTTATAATGCATAGTCTTTCGCCTATTGGTTTACTCAGATGACCGGACTTAAGATATTCGTTGGCCATAAAAAATCAGTTGACATGAAAATAAATAGTAGTTGCATAGTTAAAAAATTAGACACATAAATAAAAATTAGTTGACATAAAAGAAAACATTAGTTGTATAATTAAAAATTAAATGCATGTATAAAAGTAAGCTTGTTAGTAGTCTTATAGTTATTAAGATGTCTGTAATAAGATGTTTTTAATGCATACTTTATTTATTTTACATCTTCTTAATATAATATATTATATTACCCTCCCACATCCTAGAGTTTTGAGATTTGATAAAGCCTTTCATTCTTTGACACCAAGTATTAAAGTCTTCAAGAGTGATTAGTGAGGACTTTGTCATGGTTCAGGTTTCCATATTAGCTTTTAGGAGAGCTATCATTTGAGTTGTTAAGTGTTTTTTGAGACTGAGGGATCTAAGATGGTGAGATCTTATAATCAAGAGCTTGGAATGCTCTGATACCAATTGCAGGACCGTTTAAGGGATGATCAATACACTTAGTCTCGCCATGAGGAGAGTATTTAGAACACTTAATAGATAAAATAGGGAACCAGGACTAAAATTTGATACTATGAACACAAGTAAAAAAGAGATAGAAACTTAAGAACAACAATGATATTTGGTTTTCTAAGATTGCATTATAATGCTTCTCAAGTTTTATTACAAGTGATATAAAGCATAAGAAATAAGTTACAAGGATGTGATACACTTTATACTACATCCAACAGTCAGCCATACGTAGAAGGCTAACTGGATACATTTGATCTAGAAAACAAAATCAAAGTAAAGACAAAAGACAAATATGCATTTTGACTAGTGACTATGACACGTTATAGCTTATATCCTGATATATTAAAAAAGATAAAAGTACATAAAGTAGAAAGTTACAGACTCGAGACCTCAATGTACGGTTACAAAAAGCATGGATCATTCACCAACTTGTATAAGTTGGTAAGTTTTCAGAGTTACAGAGGAAAGTTTGTCAGCTTTATGAAAAGTATTTCAGAGAAAACATGTTCTTCAAAGTCTTTGAAAAAAATTAGTCTTCACTCCATAGGCTTTAAAAGACTTTGTCTTTGAAGCTTCGGAAGACTTCACTTTTGGCTTTGGAAGATATTGATCTTGCATTCGAAAGATTTTACACTTAGAATATTTTGATGCAGGGTGTAAAACTTTCGAAACAATTTTTAATTTGCACTGAGTGCATCCATGCAGGAAAGACTTGGTATGTTTTAGGTGCATCAGCCTTTTAATAAATCTTACAATTATAGATTGATACTAATGAAATGATTATCATGCTTAATTGAAGACTTTGTTTTAACGATCTTCTTTAGAAAGGTATAAGAATTCTTGTGCTAATAACATGTTATATTATAACTTTAATTAACAAAAGTTTAGTGTTATAACTTAACAACTTAAAAAATAATTTTAAAAAAATAATAAAACATAAAATAAAATTTATACCAAAAGTGCATGTTTTCATCTACGTTAAAGTTATATTTGTACTATAAAAATCAATCACATCTACGTTAAATTTATATTTGTACTATAAAAATCAATCACTTGAATAGAAAAATAAAATTATATAATAAATAAGTAAGTATAGTAAAGTTATCAAAATCGACTTGGTCCCCCTTTCAAATATGTTTTGTGGGTCCAAGATTACATGAAGCTTGATAAAAGTCCGAAATCAAGATCCAATCTCTGCTCAACTTTCCCAATTCTTTCTTGTTTGCAACTCGCACTTTTACTAAACACTCAAGTAACTCTGCTCAATTTCTTTTTCCAATTGCACCTTCAAACACTCATCAATGGCGATCATAACAGAAGAACTAGACTCACCAAACCCTCCCCAAAACAAACCCATCAAAAAACCCCAACATAAACCATCTTCACCATCACCCAAACCATCAAATCAAAACCCTTTCACCTTCTGGTTCTACTTCACCATCTCAGTTGCCATCTTAACCCTAATATTCACAACAATTTCCAATCTTTCCACCCAACAAGACCCCAAATCATGGTTCCTCACACTACCCACAAATCTCAGACACCATTACTCCAATGGCAGAACCATAAAGGTCCAACCAACTGCTCACAGAGATTCAATTGAGGTCTTCACGATTCAAGATGGTCCAATAGATTCACCCCATAAAGTGCTTATTGTTCATGGGTTAGGCTGTAGCTCCTACACTTTCAGTAAAGTCGTCAAATTTTTGGGGAAACAGGGTGTTCATGCTGTTGCCATTGACCTCCCTGGTTCAGGGTTTTCTGATAAGTTTGAAATGGTGATTGAAGAGAAAGAAATTAGGGGTTTTGGACGGGTTTTGGAGATGTATAATGAAATTAAAGAAAAGGGTATTTTTTGGGGGTTTGATCAGTTGGTTGAGCAAGGGTATGTGAATTATGATTATCAAGAAAATGAGATTCGTGTTGCGAAAGTGAAGACTTTGAAAGCAATTGAATTGGGTCCTGAAGAAATGGGTAGGGTTTTGGGGCAAGTGATTGATGCAATGGGTTTGGCTCCTGTTGATTTGGTTCTTCATGATTCAGCATTCAATTTGGGAGCAAATTGGGTGTCTGAAAATCTAGGGTTTATAAGAAGTGTGACTCTTCTTGATAGTGCATCAAATGAATCTGCTTTTCCTTTATGGGTTTTGAAATTGCCAGTTGTTAGAGAGGTTGTGTCTGGTTTTGGTCTTGTTTTCGATAAGGTTATTCGAAATTGTTGTGCAAAGGCAGGTGGTATGTTGGATTCAGAGAGTCATAGACTTCTTTTGAAGGGTAGAGGTGGAGTTAACTCGGTTCTTGAAATGGGGAATAAGATGAATTCTAGTTTTGATGTTGAAGAATGGGGTAAGCTAAATGGTGTGAAAAAATTACCAATGCAAGTGATTTGGTCTAGTGGTTCGTCTGAAGAGTGGATCAAAAAGGGGCAGCAGGTGGCAGATGTGCTTCCTCAGGTGGCATTTGTCACACATTCCGGTGGCCGCTGGACACAGGTGAGATTGAGAATAACAAAAATAATTAGTACTTAATCTTAGTTGGTTATTTGACTTCCAATGTTGGGCTGCAGTTTAGTTTTGTGATCATGAAAATTGTAAAATGTGGATTTATCATGTATAAATCAATAAAATTAAGTTAACCAACATAGTTGGTGGATATATATTCAAGCTTGACACTCTTAATATGGTTATAATAATGCCATTTCTGAGTTTTGGAGGAGATACATCACTATTTTGATGACTGTATTTTCTTTTTGAATATATCATAGTCACATGGATCGCGGTACGTTCCGGTACGCGTTACGAAAACGGGTACGCGGTTTGTCAATATATAAAATTCGGTACGCGGGGGTAGGTTCGTTCGGAACGCCAATTCGGTACGCGGTACGGTGTACCATATAGTGCGATACACCGTATCCTATAAAAACAATCTATATTATATCTTTTAAAGATAATGAGTGAATTACATATTAAAATAACATATTTTATAATCATATTAAATAACTTTCATAACCAAACGATTCAAAACTTCAAAACAAAAAGTTCATATTTCTGTATCGCTAAGAACTTGCAAATCTGAATTTTCAGAAGTTTCTTGTCTTGAGGTTGAACTTGAACCACCTTTACCAAAAGCCATTGCTATACGTATAATAAGTGCTACTGCCTACTGTGAATTGATATTGAAGAATTCTGTGTATTCTATATGGATTATTAAGTTTCAATTTATATTGAAAGCAATGAAATTGGTGCCAAAAATATCAACGAACATTACCTTTTCGATTAATTAACAAAATGGAAAGTCTAAACGTTGCCTTTTCAATTCCCAATCGCGTACCAAACTGATCGAATTCATGAATTTTTGCGATTTGATTCACGAATCGGTGCGACTCGGTTCGCGAATCGGAGTAGCGTGGTTCGATTCCTACTGAAAA
>BJCM01191937.1:2958-30335 GCA_018326385.1 Flaveria bidentis
AACTCATTTTCTAAATTGGTGTCAATGTTTATTTGTATGATCTCATCAACAAAAAAACATTTATTGGTGTTTGTATAGCTTGTTATTGGGTATGACCCGACTTGGATCATAACACACTAACCACATCAATGTTGTATGTGTCTTGGGCATAAAAGATCTAACATTGAAAACCCAAGCCTCATTGGTCTTAGGCTCATCAAAAGAATTTGAAGACAATGCAACAGTAATTGATCCTATAGTCATGATGGAGCGATCATTTGCTGAAGTTGATGAATAACTTTCAGCAAATTTGTCTTTCTTTAACTTCCAGATCAACTTTGGAAGCTTAGACTTGACCTTAAATACTTCGGAAGTTTTGTTGACTTTGGAAGTTTTGTGGACTTCGGAAGTTTTGATGATTGGGCCTTCGAAAGATCTTTCTTTCACTACAGCAGGCTTCAGTACTTCGGAAGTATTCCTTCTTCCTAAACCAAAGTTTCTTTTGAAGGCAAGTTTCCACTTGTCTTCTTCTTCATTTTGGAGCTTCCAAATGAAATAGATTTTCCTTTTAAAGCTTGCTTCTTCTTCTCCAGACAATTAAAAGTTTCTTTCTTTGTAATATGGAGAGTACTCTTTGGATTGTAAACACAATCCCTAGCAAAGTGAGAGGTACTCCCACACATAACACAGTCCATTTTCTTCCTTTTAGGAGTCTTCTTTTAAGAACAAGGCTTAACTTGATCATTTTCACTCTCCATCTTCATTTTCTCAGACGATGTGGCAATTCTTGTGGGGTTAGAATTACCTTTGGAGCTTGATGGTTCATGTTGTACAACAGTGGTGCACAACTTATTAGCCGTCTTCTTGATGATGGGATGATTTGGACATGAACTAGAACTCTTGTTGTTAGAGTTCAAGTTTGTGTCCTCAACATTAACCACTTCAAATCTTGTAGAAATAAAAACTTGTTTCTGTGCAGAGTTAAAAGTGGCCTTGATCTCTTGAGCCTTCTTTGCCTTTCTCTTGCTCTTTTTGATCATGTTCTTTCTCTTGGACTTGTTCATCCAATAGCTTTACTCTCCTCAAAGGGATGATGACCCTTCTTAGAATGCTCTTCTTCACTCTTTTCAGAGACATTCTTCATCATATCATCTTCATCCTCTTTAGTCAAGGGGTCTATGAGGGGAAGCTCTTCTTCACAAGTTCACCACCTAGGACATCTTACACACAAGACTGTGTTCGGAGGAGCTATCTCACAAGATCCTAGTCCCTGCTTATTCTGATAATAAACTTTTCCATGCAAGGATGAGGATGTCATGTTCTTGAAGGTCTCTTCTTCAAGAACACATTTTTATACCCTGGCTTTGCTGATCACAAGCTCAGCCTGGCATTCAGTCAACTTGGTTATGAGATCCTTGATCTGAGTCCTATAATTTGTGTGTTCATGTTTAAGAACTGAAATGGTTTTCTCTAAGTTCTCTATTTTTAACATAAAATCATTTTTAGCCTTTTTAAAATCAGATTTTATGATGTTCAAGGACTCAAGATCAGATCTCATCTCTAAGTTGTAGGACATGTATCTATTAACTTTAGCACTACATCCAGGAGTGTAAAGATGTTCCAATACCTTGGATTCATCGTGGTCAGCCATGAGTGCTTGATTTGGAGATGCATCTTCCACCTGAAAGCTCCATTCAAAGCCTCCTTCTTCAACAGCAACTGCAGCTTGCTGCTTTGGCTTCTCATTCTAGTGAGCTCTCTTAGAGTAGTTTGGTTTGGCTTGACTCTGACCACCATTTGTTCTTGGTGCCTTGAATTCTCTAGCAAAGTGTCCCGTCTGGTTATAGTTGTAACACTTTACCTTGCCCTTATCCGGACCAAACTTTCCACTGGCTGCATTGCTCGGAAACTTCCTCCATGTCCTCTTGTAGAACTTCTTGGCTCTGTGAGTGAGAAGAGCCATCTGCTAAACTATCTCTATATACTTGAGATCATCTAGATGGATACAATCCAAGTCTTCAAGGGTGAATAGAAAGTTGCATGTGGATTCATCAGCAAAAACAAAGGCATGAGAAGAACTTGTCTCTTGGAAGGGACTTCCTTGAGTGTAGCTTTCTCTTGGAGTATCAGTAAAGGTGATGAATGTACCCATTTGTGAGTTGTCAGGGTAGCATATGAGATGATGATGAGGTTCTATACTATCATTTTTAGTCACATGAAGGGCTGAACTCATTTGATTTCTAGAGTTACTAGATGAGTTTTACATGTTCTCTCCATCTGGTATCCACTGAAAATACCATACAACTCAGTCAGAGTAAGAGTCTTAAGGTTCTCAGTCCTCTTGATAACAACACAGTAATGTGTCCATTGTCTAGGAAGAGAGGACATAAACTTTCTCACGATGTCTTTGTTCTCAAGAGTTACTCCAACATCCATTAGAGTATTCACAATCTCAACATACCTGAAGTATTGTTGAGTCATGGTCTCACCTATTTTAAAGGTGAAGTTTTCAAATTGTTGCTTAAGGATATCCTTCTTGTTCTCCTTGCCTTCAATGGAACCCTCATACATAAGCTTCAATGCTTCCTATAGTTGCTTGGCAATCTTGCACTTCTTGAGATGGAGTTTGGAATAGCAGTTTCAAGGGCTATCAAAGCTTTTTGATCAATCTATATTCTCTTCCTGACTTCATTAGAGAAATCAGCCACAACCATTAGAATCATACCACCACTAGTAGCAGATGAGGTGCTTGGAATGTAAGGTCCTTCAACAACTGAGTCTCATATTCTGGAGTCTTGAGACTTGATAAAACCTTCCATTCTTTGACACCAAGTATCAAAGTCTTCAGCAGTGATTAGTAGAGACTTTATCATAGTTCCAGTTTCCATATCAACCGTAGTGATAGCTTCCATTTGAGTTGTTAAGTGTTTTGTGTGCGTGAGGGATCTTAAGATGGTGAGATCTTATATTCAAGAGCTTTTTAGGCTCTGATACCAAATGCATGACCGTTAGAAGGGGTGATGCACTTTTACAACACAACACACAACTGAGGAGAGTTCTTTAGAACATTTAACAAATCAAATAGGGAACTGGTTGACAAAGGTAAGAGATACTAAGAACACAAGTAAGTGACAGACAGAACAAGATGGAAAAACAACACAAGTATTTGGTTTTCAAGAATGTTGTATATTGCTTCTCAAGTTCTATTACAAATTTTAACAAAAGCATAATGGAAAGTTACAAGTACTGCATCATACAGCCGGCCATACTTTGAAAGCCAACTGGATACATGAGACTAGACAACAAAATCAAATGTATAGTCAAAAGGCAGATTGCCTTTTGACTTGTACCTGTGACATGCCATAGCTCACATCCTAATATATTACAAAAAGTATAAAGTACATAAAGTAGAAAGCTTAGACTCAAGACCTCAATGTACAATTTACCAAAAGCATTGATCTTTTCACCAACTTATGAAAGTTGGTGAGTCAAGCAGAGTTGCAACGCAAAGGTGGTCCAACTTTATGGAAAAGTACATCAGATAATAGCATGTAGATAAAAGTATTCAAAAGAAATTTATTTTCATAAACTTGCTTCATAAGACTTTGTCTTTGAAGCTTCGGTAGACTTCATATCCGGCTTCGGAAGATATTGGTCTTGGCTTTAGAAGATTTTACACTTAGAATATTTCTAATGTAAGATGTATAACTTCCGAAGCATTTCTACTTATTGAAATCCTTAGAACTGGTTAGCGGCCTATGAGGCAAATTATTGTGTGTCATAAGAAGATGATTAGATTGACAGTGCCCGACAAGAGTTTAGTGACATTTACGATGATCGAGTCACTACGATCTCAAAGGTGATTTCGGTGGCGGTGGAGGGAAAGTGCTTGAGGCATGGATGTAGTGCCTACCTGGCCTACGTAAAGGATGTGGATATGCCAACACCACAACGGTCCAATGTACCGGTTGTGTGTGAGTTCCCGGACGTGTTTCCCGAAGATTTGCCTGGTTTGCCACCGGACCGTGAGATTGAGTTCAAGATTGATTTGATACCCGGTGCTTAGCCTATCACTAAGGCACCGTATCATTCCGCTCCCTCCGAGATGAAAGAATTAATGGAGCAACTATAAGAGTTGCTTGATAAGGGGTTCATTAGACCGAGTATCTCTCCTTGGGGTGCTCTGTTATCATTTGTCAAGAAGAAAGACAGAAATATGAGGATGTGTACTGACTACCGTGAGTTGAACAAGTTGACAGTAAAGAACCGATATCTATTACTGAGGATTGATGACTTGTTAGATCAGCTTCAAGGTGCTAGTTGGTTTTCAAGGATAGACCTTTGATCTGGTTATCATCAATAGAAGGTGAAGGAGCAAGATATTCCTAAAACAACTTTTCACATGCATTATGGACACTATGTATTTATCGTTATATCATTCAGTTTAACTAATGCGCCAACTGCTTTTATGGACTTGATGAATTGAGTGTGTCGGCCGATGTTAGATAAACAATGATCGTGTTTATTGATGATATCTATATTTATTCGAAAGCGAGAAGGAGCATGCCGATCACATTCAGGAGGTGTTGGAGACGCTAAGGAAAGAGAAGTTGTATGCTAAATACTCCAAGTGTGTGTTCTGGTTACGCAATGTTCAATTTTTAGGCCACATGGTGAATCCTGAGAGGATTATGGTGGACCCGGCAAAGGTGGAAGCCATGATGCAATGGAAGTTTCCAAGGACACCATCTAAGATTCGTAGTTTCTTAGGATTTGTGGGATATTATAGAAGGTTCATCCAAGACTTCTCTAAGATAGGCTCCCTATTGACTAAGTTGACCCGTAAACATGTGAAGTTTGTATGGGGTCAAGAACAAGAAAAGGCTTTCGATGAGCTGAAAGCAAGATTGATTAAAGCTCATGTCTTGTCATTACCCGAAGGAAGCGAGGATTTGGTTGTCTATTCAGATGCTTCTTATTTAGGGTTGGGTTGCGTATTGATGTAGAAAAAAATGGTTATAGTGTACGCATCCCGACAATTGAAGATCCATGAGGTTAACTACCCTACTCATGACTTGGAGCTAGCAGTTGTGGTCTTTACATTAAAGATTTGGAGGCACTACCTGTACGATACGAAGTGCACCATCTTCACTGACCATAAGAGCTTGAAGTACTTCTTTGAGCAAAAAGATTTGAACATGAGGCAGAGGAGATGGTTGGAGCTCATTAAAGATTATGATTGCGAGATCCATTAACATCCGGCCAAAGCCAACGTAGTGGTCGACGCCATTAGCCAAAAGGAGAGGCCAGAACCAATTCGGGTGAAGGCTTATCAGTTGGTTATGACCTCAGACGTAATGAAGCAGGTCAAGGAATCTCAATACGAGGCGTTGAAAGAGGGCCACCACAACTCTGAAAGGATGAGAGGTCTAGCCACAGAGTTGAGTGAAAACACTTTTACTGTTAGAACCCGTTTTGGACGAATGTGAATTCCTCATTATGGTAATCTACGTGGAAAGATCATGGATGATGCTCATAAAACTCGATACTCTATTCATCCCCTTGCTACAAAGATGTATCAAGATATGAAGATAGATTATTGGTGGTCGGGTATGAATCGTGATGTAGCAGAGTACGTGAGTAAGTGCCTTTCTTGTTTGTAAGTGATGGCGGAGCATCAGAAGCCATACGAGAAGATCCGACCTTTGGTAATACCCGAGTGGAATTGGGAGCATATCACCATGGACTTTATTACAAAGCTACTGCATACCGCAAGAGGGTATGATGCCATATCTATGATAGATGACTGGCTAACAAAGAGTGCTCACTTTCTACCGATTCATGAGATGTATTCATCCGAGAGATTAGCAGATCTATTCATCAAGGAGATTATAACTTGTCATGGTGTACCGGTGTATATTGTGACTGACCATGACACACGGTTTACATCCATGTTTTGGAAGAGATTTCATGATGCATTGGGAAGAGGTTACACATTAGCAGGACCTATCATCCTCAAATGGATGGCCAGTTGGAAAGAACCATCCAGACGCTAGAAAATATGCTTCAAGCATGCGTCATCGTTTTTGGAGGAAGTTAGGATGACCACCTACCGTTGGCCGAATTCTGATACAATAATAGTTATCATGCGAGCATTAGTGTGCCCCCTTATGAGATGCTATACGGTAGCAGATGTAGAAAACACGTTTGTTGGGGTGATATTGGTCAAAAAGAGTTAGGGAGCATTGTAGTGATCGAGGCTACCACTGAGAATATAGAAAAAATCAAGGACTTTATGAAGGCAACGAAAGATAGGCAGAAGTCGTATGCTAACAAGAGATGTAGACCGATTGAGTTCAAGGTGGGTGATAGAGTTATGCTAAAAGTCTCACCTTGGAAGGGTATCATTCCGTTCAAAAAGCGGGAAAAGTTGAGTCTGAGGTACATAGGGCCTTTCCAAATCATTGCTCGAGTAGGAGTGGTGGCCTATAGGTTAGAACTACCTGATGATTTAAGTGGAATTCACCCGACATTCCATGTATCTCATATGTGAAAGTGTTTAGCTGATTAAGAAATGTTCATTCCATCGGAGGGCATTGAAGTAGACGAACAACACAATTATGTGGAGCAATAAGTGGTGATCATTATTAGAAAGAGAAGCAAGTATGAAATATAGTGATTCCCTTGGTGCGAGTTCAATTGAAGCTAGAAAGGGATCCGAGACTAGTGGGAGACCGAAGAAGAAATTAGACAGCATTACCCACATCTGTTTAAGGAATAAAAGGTTTCAAGCATGAAACCTATATAAGGGGGTGGACTTATAACACCTTGATATTTTTAAAAGATGTAAAATGAAGAATAAAAGTGAAGTAAAAGAAGGAAACACAATAAAACCCAAGTTGAGGGGTTGAAAGTGTGCAAAGTATACATTTTATTATTATTTTGTACAGAAGTAGCATGGCTGCCCATGCCATGCCAATTTTAACCTTTTCTGCTGATTTTAGAGAGAGAAAGAAGCAAAGAAAAGCTTTGGATTTTTGAATAAGAAGAAGGAAGTCGGATTTGAGGTGAGATTTTAGTGATTTAAGTGTTCTTGGCTGGTTTATAGCCTCGGTTATATGCTTATGTTATGTTTGTGTGTTCGGGTGTGTGTGTGTGTGTTTTGGTGGGTTTTAGGTGGTTGAACTCATAGCATACGGGTTTAAAGGAAGTCTTGCCTGAAAGTTGCATGAGGTGAGTTCTAGAACCCCTCTTTTTACATGTTTTAACCGATTTTGGGGCTGGAAATGCATGTATGTATGTTATTATAAAGTGGGTATTTGTACCCGTATGTATGTTTGAATGTGTATGTGGGTGGGGTGTGATTTGGGTGTATATGATGTTATAAATATGTTATATATATGTTTATGATGTTAGAGTGTCAGAACTAAGCTTAGAACATGTTTGAATGATGATTTGGGGACTGAAATGATGATTGGTAGTTAAGATAGTTTCCCCTACGCCTAAGTCCCTATGCGCCCAATGTTTGTTTGCCCAAAAAGTTCTCATGCGCCTAGGTTTATGCCTGAATTGAGCATGTTTTCCTATGTGCTCAACTAGCCATGCGCCTAAGTGCCCATGCTCCTAAGTCAGGCTCATGCGCCTAGGCCTCAATGTATAGTTACCAAAAGCACATAAACTATAAAGTAAATGACTCAAGACCTCAATGTACAGTTACCAAAAGCATGGGCCTTTTCACCAACTTGTGAAAGTTGGTGAGTCAATAGAGTTTTAGTGGAAAGGTGATCCAGCTTTATAGTAAAATACATTTGATAAAAGCATGTCTTCAAAAGTCTTCAGAAGATAATTTGTCTTCACTTCTTGGCCTCGGAAGATTTTGTCTTTGAAGCTTCAAAAGGCTTTGTCTTTGAAGCTTCGGAAGACTTCACTTTAAGCTTCAGAAGATGTTGGTCTTGGCTTCAGAAGATTTTACACTTAGAGTATTTTGTGAGATAATGTGAAAAACTTCCGAAGCATTCTACTCAACATTTAGCGCATATATGCAAGATAGACTTTGGATATTATTGGATGTTTTGGATGCATCAGCCTTACATTAAACCTTACAAACTCCCCCTAGGCTGATGCTACCAAAACATTTGAAGACTTCGGATATCAACAGTCCTCATCATAATAATGACCAATCCTTTCTTCATTAGATGGTCAGGATCACTCAGACTCTCATAGTGTCTTCTCATCTCAAAGTGATTATGCAGAGGTAGATTGAACATGTCTTGCCATGTATAGACATCTTCAACACCTTCATCTCTGATAACATGTCATCTCTCTGGATTGGTAGTGTAAGTCTAAGATAAGATGGTTCTTCCTGATGCTAGAGGAGCTGTTTGAATAAGAGTTGTTGGAGCTTCCTCTTTTTGCACTTCCTCAGGATGTTCTGACTCATCTTGAGGTTTGGAGGTGGTTGACTCTATCTTCTTCTTCTTCTTAGGCTTTGGTAGAAGCCATCCTTTTCCTCCTCTTTGAACTCTTTAACTTAGAAAAATGGCATGTAGCACCTTGTTGATCATCCTTGTCTTTCTCAGTTGGGTCTTCCTCTCTCACAAGTTCAGAATGAGAGGGAACAGGACCCTGCTACGGATCAGAAGATGAAGCTTGCTGAGACTCAGTAGGAGGTCCAGGTTGTGTTGTCTTAAAGGGTTCAACTTTAACTTCCACTTCTTGAGGAACCTGACGTTGTGAAGAGTGTAAGTCAGCAAGTTCTCCTCTTTTGATCTTCTGTGTGATCACCCCAATGTGTTCATCCATAGTGGATAAAGACATAGGGCGAAGTCTCCTTCCGGAGAATCCATAGAGCTTCAAGAAGCTCATCATTCTCTACCTATCAACAGACTTCTTTTGGATTTTCTAGATGATGGCTCTTGACTTGGCAGCTTATTCCTTCATTTTCTTCTTTGTTGACTTCCGTTCTTTGAGTACTAGCTCAAGCTGTTTGAGATACTCAAACTCAATGTACTCAAATCCCAAGGCAAGAAGTGCATCTGCTTGGTAGAGACCTATGGCACTCAGGTAGTTGATTACGTTGATCCTTTTAGTTTCTGTATCTACCTAAGGTTCTTGTGGTGCCACAGTCTCTTGCAAAGGGCTTTCTTGAATTGGTGAGAGAGTAGGAACATCTTTTTAGAGCCTTTTCAGTCTTTTTTCCTCCTTGATCTAAAGAAGCTATCTTGCATCATCTGCTTCCTTCTTCTCCGTTGACATTTCCATGTCAGTCAGTTCATTCAATTCTTCTAAGGGGAGGAAGATGATATTATCAATATCATAGTTCCTGATCTGTAAGTAAGCAATCATGCCTACCCTTAACTCATCATCTTGAGTTTTTGGTCTGGGAGCAACCCTGATTGTTGCTTCCATGAAGCCAACAAACCCAGCAAAGAAACTTTCTCCCATCGGCTTCCTTTTCCTTTCTCTCCACCTCCTTAATCTCCTCAAGAGTTAGAATCCTTTTCCCTTTGTCACCAACAGACCTTTGTGACTCAATATGGAGAGAGCTTTAGCCTTTATTGCTTGGTATAGCATCCATGCTCTGCTAGAGAAAGGTTGAGATACACCTCCACCAGTAGGTGTCTCATCAAGGGAATGGATTTCTAAAGCAGTTGTTGGTGAGATAGGGCTCTCAGGCTCTATCACTAGGCCTTCAGTCAAGGTTTTCCCTTTGAAGCTAATCTCAAGGTCTGCCTCAATATCCAGTTGAACAATGACATTACCTGATTGCCTTCGTCTCCTTCTGAGGTTGAACTCTTCAGTAATGCTATCTTGATTCCTTTAAGCCAACTTGCCAGCTTGTCTAGATTGGCTTGGATTTACAAGGGGCATGTTAATAAAGTCAAGACCTTCATAGTAGTTTAAGGTCTTAATGTTGAAGAACTCTTGCTTCCTTTGAACTCTTTAAAGAATAAGGGCTCTTCTACCAGTATCATACCTCCACCCTATGATGTAGTAAGAAGTTTCTTGAGGTGGAGATGACACAATCCTTGGTATACCTTCCTCAAAGAGACTCTGAATGAAAGAGTCTATAGAGCGAACATCAATGTGAACTTGAGAAAGTTGCAGAGTATGAACAACTGCAAGTGAGGATGGTGAGTCCTTAGTGTCCATTCTCTGTGAAGAACTCCCAGGTTATGTGATTGTAATGACTTTCTCCCCCTTTTTGGTAGCATAACCCACTTGCATAGGTAAGATAGGAGTTAGTTCAATTACATCCACAGGTTCTTGTTTTCTTGGTTGATCTCTAATTAAAGGTCTCCCAGCTAGTTTTTCCTTGAGATAGGAAATCTCAAGTTGCTCATCATTGACCCTATATTGTAAGGTACTCACCTGAGATTCAAGGTGACTAACCTTAGAGACTAAATTGGTACAAGTTTTGGACAGTTTTAGCACCTTTAGTCTTAAATTCCCCTCCTCTTCACCAGAAGAGACATTAGGGGATGAGATTATTGTACCAAAGTCCTCAGTCTCACCACCAACATGATGTTCTTGGTTGTTGGTTTTCCTCTGCTCACTGACAGCTTCAATAGAAGTGTCAATGAGCTGAGTTGCCATGGTTGAGGTCTTAGTAATGTAATCACTTCTATAAGTGAGAGCCTCTTCCATATGGACCTCCTAAACATGTTCAGGAAGATCCACTTCTGTAGTAGGTGGATGATATGGGCTGGACAGGGGAGATGTAGAAGCACTCATCTATCTTTGTGTAGGGAAAGAGTAGAGAGATTCATGGTACTCACTAAATCCCAAGTCTTAATCATCATAAAAGTCAAGGCTGGGAATTGCTTGGTTTAAATCTAAAGGCTGGGGATGGCAGATTTCCCCTATAGGTTGTTCACTTGTGTGATGAGACTCAAAGTGAAGGCTTAAGGTTGTTAGGCTAATGAGCTCATTAGGATTAGAACGAGGAACCTCATCACAAATTCTTGAAGAGATGGGAGTGATATGCTCCTCAGGGGAAGTGGGAGCTCAAGTGTCCACTTCCTCCTATATGGGTAGTAATATGGGGGCCTACACAAACTGAATAGCTTTTGTAGGGGTTTGTTTGGATCTTCTTTGGTAGGTGAGGGTAATTTGTGATTATTTTGATGGTTGAGAGGTAGAAGGTGTGGGTTCAACACTAGCTTGTGTTGCTAGGTTGTCACCTTGAACAATGAGCTCTAACATTTAGGGAACAAGGGTTATTTCTACACTAGAGAATCCAACAGTTGGCTTCTACAAAATTTTATGGATGTCGGGCTTCATATTTCCCAATTTAAGAATATTATCTGTTTCCCTTAACTATCAGCCCAGTTCACAATTAAGAATGTGTTGAACATATCTTGGAAACATATAATATTCTAAGGAGTCCATGTTAGCAAGCAAATTTTGTATATATAAACTAAGAGTACCTGAACTTGACCCCTAGAACCATCCCATGCACTATGAAGGAAAGATCTTCAGGAATCTGGTCCCAGTCCCCATGTTTGTTAGACAAGCTGTGGATGACCGCATGAAGTAAGTACTACCACTGCGAGGAGACTTTTCCTTTCCTGAAGGTCTTGATAGAGAAATCTGTTTCATAGCCTATCTACTATATGGAGTAGTTAACAGCTTCTTTGGGAAAAGATAATTCATTTTCTATATCATCCAACTGAAGGTGGGTGTTGATGATGGCTGGAGTGATGAAGATTGTCCTCCCTACACTATAGCAGACAATGCCTTCTCCCCATCCATGATAACCTCTTGGTAGGTCATCCAAAATTCAAGCAAATGATCCATATAAAGATCAGGATCAATGGTAAAGAACATGGAATAGTTTGATAGAGCCAGAAACTTAAAAACCTATGAGAAACTAGGATCTTTCTTAGAGTGCGACAATGCAATCTGATTGTGTTGCTTGTGAACTTGCATGGAGAAATTTGGGTTATTTCTAGAGATTGTCCATTTTGGAAAGCTTAGAGGTGAAGGAAGTGAAGAACAAGTGCAGTTTCTCGGTGAATTTAGGTTTAGTAAAAGTACAGAGGAAGAAGAGAATGAAAAGAGGGGGAACCGTTGGGCATATATATGAAACGAATCTCAGACAAAGTTAATGAAAAAGGATAAACTTTTAAATCCGAATGTCGATCCCACCTCTGAAAATTCTTTTACCCAAAAGTTAGTTTTCTTGGAAGTCAAAAAAATTCCAAAGGTAATTCTTCTTTAGAAGTTTTGATGAAAAGCTTCCGAACCCACATTTGCTTCGGAAGATATTCAAAAGAGTTTTGAAAATTTTTCTTCGAAAGAGATCAACACTTGAAAATTTAAATAAAAACTTTTGAGAGTTAATTGCTTTCGGAAGAAAAATGTTCTTTAAAACATACAAGTATGTTAAGAAGAAGTTAAGCTTCGAAAGATATTGTGAAAATTTCTTCCAAATGTAAATTCTCTCAAGTAGTTGTTTGTTTTGAAGACTTAAATTTCTTCTGAAGGTAAAAGGATATCTTCCAAAGGATCAAAAATTTTCGAAAATCTTAGGAATGTCTTCAAAAAGACTATTGTTCTTACAAAGTAAACAAGGGTTCATGTAAGTGATAGATAGACAACTTAGGACACATAGATGTTTTAGAAATAATAAGATTAAGTTTTAAGAAAAGCCACTGAAAGTTAATCATCCCAATAGCTGAAACTAGATACTTGAATCTGTTTTCAATAAAATCCTTTGTGAACAGATTAGTATATTATTCATTTGTGTTAACTTTACTAGTTTGATTAGTCCCTTCTCAAAATAATCTCTAATCAAATGGTACCTGATATTTGTGTGTTTTGTTCTTGAGTGTTGCATAGGATTCTATGCGATAGAGATTTGTTGTCTATGTGAATAGGAGTCTCCTTGAAGTTGAATTCGTAATCTAGCATCTGATTCTGAATCCAAAGCACTTGAGCATATTGCAGCAGCAATGTATTCAGCTTCAGCAGTTGATGCAGACACACAGGATTGCTTCTTGCATTACCATGAGACAACCCTTCATCCAAGGAATTGACATCCCCATGATGTAGAATTTTTAGTCATATTGCATCCACCATAGTCACTTTTTGTATATGCATACAGATTAAAGTCAGAATTCTTTGTAAACCAAAGGCCAAGTGTTGGTGCACCTTTGAGATATCTTAGAATTCTCTTGACAATAATTAGGTGTGACATCTTGGGATTGGATTGATATCTTGCACATACACATGTGGCAAATATGATATCAGGCCTGCTAGCTATGAGGTACATAAGAGACCCAATCATAGTCCTGTAAGATGTTCATCCACACACTCCCCCTCAAGGTCAGGCCCAAGGGACTGGTTTCTTGCTATGGGTGTCTTAACAACCTTACAGTCAGTTATGTTGAGTCTTTTGAGTATGATAGAACATACTTTGGCTGACTTATGAAGATGCCATCTTCAACTTGCTTCACCAAAATTCCTAAAAAGAAAATGAGGTCCCCTATGGCACTCATTTCAAATCTATCCTTCATCAGATTCTCAAAGTCTTTGCAGAGTTTTGGATTAGTTGAACCAATGATGTTGTCATCTATATATAATTGAACTAGCATTAAGTCATTTCATGTTTCTTTGATGAAGAGAGTTCCATCTATAGTACATCTTCTGTATCCATGCTGACAAAGGTACTGAGATAGAGTCTCATACCACTTTCTTGGTGGTTGATGCAACCCATAGAGAGCTTTATCAAGCCTGCTGACATAATCAAGATGATCAGGATCTGAAAACCCACGTGGTTGTTTGACATATATCACTTCATCAATCACTCCATAAAGGAAAGCACACTTGACATCAAGTTGGTAGACCTTGAAGTTCTTGGATGCAGCAAAAGCTAAGAATATCCTAACAGCTTCTAGTCTTGTAACAGAAGGAAGGACATTTGTGTAGTCAATTCCTTCTTCTTGTGTATATCCTTAAACAACAAGTCTTGTCTTGTTTTTTATTACAAGTCCTCTATCATTTTTTTATTCCTAAAAAACCATTTGGTTCCTATAGTAGTCTTCCGATGAGGAAAATGAAATAGGTTCCAAACCTTTTGCCTTTTGAATTGAAGCAGCTCCTCCTACATAGCTTCAACCCAACTTCCATCCTTCAGAGCCTCATCAATCTTCTTAGGCCCTATCTGAGATAAGAAACAAGAGTGAAAAAGCATTTCTGTCATGGGTTTGTCCTCTTGTTTTTACCTACTATATAAACATCTCCAATGATGTTTGAGATGGGATGAGACTTATGGATTCTTAGCCGAGGGATCACAACAAGTTGTTGAAACATATCCAAATTAGAGAAATTTAGATATGGCATTGAGGTTTCTCCCAACACATTAGCACACTTATCAAGTGAAACTTAATGCCCCAACATCTGAATTTTGTGCCTCTCTGGTGAATTTTGAAGGCTTTCAGATGTATGAGCTAAATTTGTCATTATTGTGCTGATTGGTTCTCCATTTGCAGGGTTAGTTACAACTGGAGCTGAAGTAGTGTTGCTTGAAAGTCTTCTCAGCTCAAATCTTAGATAAGGATCACCTGTTGGTAAACTATCTATGGATCCTGAAACATTCTCACAAGATTTGTTAAAGAAACTGCTAACTAAATCAAGATCAAATAGCCAATCAGGACCAGAACCACTTACACTCGGTGTGTGTTCATTGAAGGTCACATTTGCTGACTCTGTAACTAATTCAGGTTCTGAGATTGTATACTCTATAAGCCTTGGCTTGAGAAGAGTATCCATTAAAGTGTCCATCATCTAATTTCTTAGCAAACTAGGCAATTTGGTCTTTTGTATTCAAGATGGTGCAAGGACATCCAAATGACCTGAGAAAACCAATGAAAGGTTTCCTCTTGTGCCAAAGTTCATAAAGAGTCTTACCATGTGTCTTAACCACAAAAAACTTGTTCTGCAAAAGAAGGCAGTGTTGACTGCCTCTGCCCAAAAGGTGAAGGGCAACTTAGATTCAGACAGCATAGTTCTTGCAGCTTCAATCAGTGTCGTGTTTCCCCTCTCAGCAACACCATTTTGCTAAGGAGTCCTGGGAGCATTGCATTGTCTTGTAATAATCTTATCATCACAAGGGATTTGATTCTTGAATTTAGTTCCTTGATCAAATCTTATGGTTTTGACCTTGCGATCAGATTGATTTTCAATCTTTAAGATGAAATCTTGAGAATCTCAAGGGTCACATCCTTTGTTCTAAGAAAAAAGACCCAAGTGAATCTTGAAAAGTCATCTGTGATCACCGAATAGTAAGAGGTCCTTCCGAGACTCATTACACTAGTGGGGCCAAAGAGATCCATATGTAACAATTGTAAGGGAGTAGTGATGGAGTTTCTTTTGTTTGACTTGTGAGATACCTTATGTTCCTTCCTTTTCAGGCATGCAACACAGTGGTCATCACTTGTAAAATCTTTCTTTGGCATTACAATTACCAAATCATTCTTAATCAGTTTATTTATATTCTTAAAGTTTATATGCCACATTCTTTTATTCTAGAGAAAGGACTCATCACTATTTGCTTTGAACTGAAAACATGAAACTTCTCCTAAGGGAGATGTTTCTTGCAAGTCCATCTTGCACATGTTCTATTTCCTAAGGGCTCTGAGCAAGATATGCTCATGAGCGATGACCACCCCGGGCTTAAGAATAGTGCACTCATGCTTAGTAAAGAGCATGTTATGACTCTGATCACAAAATTGAGATACACCTAGAAGATTGTATCCAAGCTCCTTGACAAAGTTTACCTTCTCAATGTTGAGCTTACCATTTGTGACCTTGCCCCTTCGAGTAATGTAACCACCAAAATCTCCTCCAAAAGCAGTTGGTCCTCCATCAATATTTTCAAGCTGTTGGAGTAGTGACCTATTGCATGTCATGTGCCTGGAACAACCACTATCAATGATCCATATGTTTCTATTTGTCTTTAGTTGTACCTTCACAAAGGAGATGGTTTGTTAGATTTAGAAACCCAAACCTTTTGAGGATTTTTTTGTTGATGTTGATGGAGAACTTTCAGTCACTTGATCTTTCTTCTCTTCCACACTACCTTTGGAAGCTTAGACTTGACCTTCAATACTTTGGATGTTTAGTTGACTTTGGAAGTTTTGATGACTAAGCCTTCGGAAGATCTTGCTAGCACTACAGCAGACTTCAGTGCTTCAGAAGTATTCCCTACTTTTGTGACTAAATTATCTTACGAAGGCAATTTTCCACTTGCCTTCATCTTCATTTTGAAGCTTCCAAAGGAAAGAGATTTTCCTTCAGAAGCTTTCTTCTTCTTGAAGCTCTTATAAGTCGATTTCTTGGTCATGTGAAGAGTGCCTTTTGGATTGTAAGGACAATCCTTAGCAAGATGAGAAGTACTCTCACACATGGCACATTCCATCTTCTTCTTCCTAAGAGCCTTCTTTTGTGAACAAAGCTGAACTTGATCAGTTTCCTTCTCCACCTTATCTTTGCAGATGCAGTGGAAGTTCTTTTAGGGTGAGAACTTCTTTTGGAGTATGATGGTTCAGGTTGTGCAGCAGTGGTACACAACTGATAAGCCTTCTTCTTGCTATTTGGACGAGTTGAAACTAAATTAGAACTCCTTGTACTAGAATTCAAGTTAGTATCTTTAGTTTTTACCACTTCAAAACCTGCAGAGATGAAAACTTATTTTTGCTTAGAGTTGAAGGTGGTCTTGATCTCTTTAGCCTTCTTTGCTTTTCTCTTGCTCTTCCTGATCAAGTTCTTTCTCATAGACTTGGTCATCCCAGTCTTCTTATTCTCCTTAGAATCCTTTTCTTGACTCTTCTCAGAGGCATTCTTCACTATCACTTCTTCATGCTCAGAAGGATAGTGACCCTTCTTAGAATCCTCTTCTTCACTCTTCTCTGAGGCATTCTTCACTATCACTTCTTCATCCTCTTCAGTCAAGGGGTCTATGAGAGGAAGCTCATCTTCACAAGTTCCCTGCTTCTTTTGATAACAAACTTTTGCATAAAAAAATGAGGATATAATGTTCTTAAAGGTCTCTTCTTCAAGAACACATTTTTCTGCTTTGGCTTTGCTGATCACAAGCTCAACCTAACATTCAGTCAACTTATTTAAGAGATCTTTAATTTGAGTCTTGTAATTTGTGTGCTAATGTTTAACAGTTGAAAAGGTTTTTCTCTAACTCCTCTATCTTTAACTTATAGTCACAATTAGCTCTTTTAAAATAAGATTTTAATGTATTCAAGGACTCAAGATCAGATCTCATCTCTAAGTTGTAGGACCCATATTTATTAAGTTTTGCAATACATTTAGGTGTATAGAGATATTCCAATACCTTTGTGTCATCATGTTCAGCCATCAGTGATTGCTTTGGAGATACATCTCCACCAGAAAGCTCTAGTCACCTGTATCTTTAACTTTAACTTTGGTCTGATTTGTGCTTGGCCACCATTTGTCCATGGTGCCTTGCACTCTCTTGGAAAGTGTTACATTTAGTTACAGTTGTAACACTTCACTTTGCTTTTATCCAGCCCATACTTTCCTCTGGCTGCATTGCTTGGAAGCTTCCTTTTTGTGACTTATTAGGGTAGCATATAAGATGATGTTGAGGTTCCATTCTATCCCTTTCAACCACATGCAGGGCTAACCTCACTTGATTGCTGGAGTTACTAGTTGAACCTTGCATGTTCATCTCCATCTGGTATCCACTAAGAATACCATCTGTTTGGGTGAGAGTCTTAAGGTTCTCATTCGTCTTGATAACCACATAGTATTGTGTCCATTGCTTAGGAAGAGAGGACATAAACTTCCTTACAATGTCCCTATTCTCAAGAGTCACTCCAACATCCCCTAGAGTGTCTATAATCTCAACTTACCTAGTCATGGTTTCACCTATTTTAAAGGTCAAGTTCTCAATCTGCTGCTTCAGGAGATCCTTCTTGTTCTTCTTGGCTTTAGTTGACCCCTCACACATTAGCTTCAGTGCATCCCATAACTGCTTGGCTGTTTTGCACTTCTTGAAGCCTTCTGATCAACCTCTACTTTTCTTTTTGTCTTTATCAGAATAATCAGCCATAGCCTTTGAAAACATACCACCTCTAGCACCATCTGAATAGGTGCTTGGTATGTAAGGTCCTGAGACAACATATTCCCACATTCTGGAGTCTTGTGGCTTGATAAAACCTTCCATTCTTTAGTACCAAGTGTCAAAGTCTTCAGGAGTAATTAGTGGGGACTTTGACATGGTTCCAGTTTCCATATCAGCTTTAGTGATAGCTGACATTTGAGATGTTAAGTGTTTTATGTGTGTGAGGGATCTTAAGATGGTGAGATATTACAATCAAGAGCCTGGAATGCTCTGACACCAATTGTAATACCGTTTAAAGGGAGTGTTGGAACAAGAAAGGCTGGTGCAACCAATATCAAACACTTAGAGAATTTTTGGTGATGCTATTAAAGGACTTCTGAAGCTAAGTATGGAACTTTCAAAGACAAATGGAGTTCTTCCGAAGAAAATTTCAAAAATAACTTTCGAAGGAAAACTCTAACTTTTGAAGACAATGTCTTCTCTTCCGAAGTTCAAGACTTAGAAGATTTCAAGATGATGACTTTCGAAATAGAAGTACCCAAGCCTCTAAAGAAGTAAGTCTCTTCCAAAGTATACTTGTTCTTTTGAAGCCAATTAATCTTTGGAAGACACTGCTATGAACCAGTGGACATAAGTATGGTCCTTCTGACACTTTGTTGCAGACCTCTAATATACTGCATGGCGCTTTCTCAAAAGGCCATGTAGTTGACCATACTTTATTCCACTGTTCACCTATATCAGTTAGTACCGTTACTAACTTTAGTTGGTGACAAAAGGTAAGTTATGGACATGTCATGACTACCTAATCTTAGATAAGACATTATCTAAGATCCTTTCACTTTAGTTTTGTATTATTTGCTTTAGTTATAGGTTTCCATCTGATATCAAAGTATATCTGGTTGTAGGTGATATATATATATAGTTTTTCATTGTAACTCTTAGAACATGCTTATAAGAGTCTTGTAATACTTTGAGTTGGAAGTAATATATACAAGTACCTTGAAAATTATTTCCTTATGTTCTTTGCTACTTAATATATTATTATCAACTCTTAGAAGAGATTATGCTTCATCCATAACCGTGTGTGAGTAAGTGAGTTTGAGAGAAAAACAAAAGGTTAGTGACAAACATTGATCCTGCAATTGGTATTAGAGCTTTTTAGGCTCTTGAATGTGAGATCTTACCATCCAAATCAACCTATTTTTCACTCCTCCTTTCACCACACTCAAAAATGGCCCTCAAACTTTAGATCATGGAGTAGACGCATAGAAGGCTTCATCAGGTATCAAGATGGAAAAATGTGGCAATATATTATCAATGATCCTTACAAACCAAAGGTGGTTGCACCTGTTGGAAATGGTGCCATGATTGAGAAGGCCATTAAAGATTACTCTGATGAAGACCAGAAGAAGATGGACATTGATAGTAATGCCATGACTATTCTTATGACTATTATACCCAACTCCATAATGGTAGGGTTTGAGCACTGCAAGTCAGCAAAAGAACTATTTGATGCATTATCTCAAATGTACTCAACCTCCAATGACTCAAAGAAAGATTTACTGAAGCAGTAGTTCGAGAACTTCACTCACATTGCTGGAGAGACCCTCAACCAGCAATACTTCAGGTACATAGATCTTATCTCTTTCCTTCAGTATGTGGGAATTTCCCTTGAATTGAGAGATCTCACTCGAAAATTCATGGGTGCAATCCTAAATGAGTGGATGTTTTGTTGTGTCTCTATCAAGTGGACAAAAAACTTGAACTCCCTCACCATGACTAAACTATATGGCAACAAAAAGGGCATTCAGATGAGCAGGCCCTCAAGCCTTCCTGTTAGGAATGCTTTAATGGTTGCTGAAGGCTCAAGACACCCCCAACCTCAGCAGTACGTGACATATTCTAAACAGCCATCCTATTCTTTAGGACCTTTCATCATATTTCTTGAGACTCCTAGGTCTCAATAGGCTCAACAAGATTCTTTTTAGGATAGTTGTGCTTTTGTCTCAGGAAGTGGGTACTCTTGTGATCATTAGTATTGCTTTGATGATCTAGAGTGCTTCGGTCCAGATGATGTAGAGTATGTGGACATAGTCCAACAATGGCTTTGCTGACCTACCGAGCAAACAAGTTCTTCAAGAGAACTGGAAGGCGGTTTCCTTAAAACCAAACCAGCAGCAAATTTGGGTTTGACAAAACAAATGCCAAATGTTGCAACTGTAACAAACTTGGTCACTTTGCAAGGGAATGTAAGGCTTTCAAGTAAAATCCGGGAACCTCATAAGCCTACTCATATCCCTCTACACCTAAAGCCACTGCGAAGTCAACTGAAACAATAGTTGTAGCTCATGAAATTTACTGGAGCTTCATGGTATAGGATGTGACTCCAGCTCAAGAACTCATGGCTGGAACAGATGATACCAAGGTATATGAACATCTCTATACTCCATCTTGTATTGCTAAGTTTAAGTTATATCAGGACTACAATATGATAATTAAATTTGATATTGAGTCTTTAAATATCTTAAAATCTTATTTTAATAGGGTTGAAACTAACTAACAAAAAAATTATGAGTTAGAGTAAACTACGTCCTTGTTAAAACATGAACATACAAACTACAAGACTCAAATCAAGGATTTAATATCCGAATTATCTAAGGCTCAATCCCAGCTTGTCACAGCTGATGCTCAAGCCAGGAAGCATGTTATCTCAAAGCAAAACTTCCAAGCCATTGTTGTATCATCCTGTCACTCCAAAATTTGTTATCAAAACAAAGGTGGGTTGGGAACCAATGAAATTGCTCCACCACACTTTTATGAGTTTATTAGACAACTAAGATGTGGTACTAAAGAGCAAGAGGTTCCATCTGCTGACACACCTTCCCATGAGTCAAAGTGTGATACAACTTTGGAGACCATCACAGGGAAGAATCAGGTAAACCAAACCTTTCTTACCAGTGATGACCAACCCCTAACCACCAAAGCCGGAAGAAGCTAAGCTAAGGCATCCAAAAAAACTACCAAGAAAGTGACTAAATCTAAGTTGAAGATTGACCCAAAGCAAAAGGGTGTGTTCATCTCAGCTAGATTCAAAGTGGTGAGAACTTCTGATCCTGGAAAAGTGTGTAGTACCAGTACTCCTATCCAACAAAAGGAGCAGAAGACAAAGGGAAAGACTACTGATGAAGATAAGAAGAACAAGAAACAACAATCTTCAACTTCCCAAAAGACTAAAATTGCCTGCATAATGTGTGATCTGCAAAACGACATAGCTAAAGATTGTTACTACAATCTTGCTAGCACACATTATGCAAACAATGTTAACAATCCTACTACAATCTTGCAAAACATTATGCAATCTAGCTAGAGGAACTCTCTTTCCACCTGTCCAACTCCCTTATGAGGACATAACTCCTCAATCACCAACTTCTTCAACTCTGCCCACCTCATCATTCCAATCGCCCTACTACCCTCGGCTTGAATGATATTTTCCTATTGGATCTTGTATGCCCAAAACACATACAAGATTGATGTGGTTAATACGTTATTATCCAAGTCGAGGCATACCTAATAACAAGCTAAACAAACACCAATAAATATTTATTTGATTGATAAGATCAAACAAATAAATATTGACACCAATTTAGAAAATGGGTTTTCTAAATCATTGCATTTGAAATAGAACAAATTATATGGATAATTTGTACATGAGAATTTATTTGTATCACTATTTAAGTAAGTTAAATAATAACAAATAATAGTGTGTTAATGTTATAAAATTAAAACAGGGTTTATTTTATGAACTTATGGGTTAAGAGTGTAAGTTTTTTATAAAAATTTGTAATAGGGGGAACACATTTAAGCCGCCCTTGGTGTGGTCTTGGGATTCCACTTTTGTATTGTTTCAATACAAGACTTTACTACTCTTGCACTCTATCTACACACTCTCTCTCACACATGCAAAAGGCTCTCTCTTCCTTCTTCCCTTGGCTGAAATTTCGATTTTGTTGGTTGAAAATTTGAGTTTGTCTTGGCTGATTTCGGGTTTGCAAGAAGGACTAGAGATTTGGTGTTCTACTACCTAACAAGTTAGGTGTTTGAAAGAGCTTGTGGGTATACAAGCTTGAGGACTTCTCTTTTTTAGGCTAGACATTCAAGAAGCATCATCACCTTCTTCTCATCCATACAACACCATCTTGTTCTTGAAGGCTAGTTTCAAGAACACCCTTTGGTTGTTCTTTTTGTTTTTGATAGCATTTCATTTCACATACATATGATCCTTGTTTATGGGTTTTGTTTTGGGTTAAAATGGTTCATATTTTCAGATTGCTAAACACACTTTTAACCACTTATATCTGTTGCGTATTGAAGTTTAAATGGTTAAACTAGCTTTGATAAACATGTAACAAAACCAAACAATGGCATCTAGAGCCGGTTATGTGGAATACTTGCTTCAAAAGTCCTTTAAAAGTTAGTTTTCATGGACTTTTTCAACCCATTAGTGGCTGATTTGTCATGGATGTATGGATCCCTTATGTTTCAAGGTTTTATCTTACATGCTTTGTATAAAACTTGAAAGATTAACATCAAATGGTTGATTATTTTGTTTGGACAAAACCCTAATGTTTTGGTTCATGTTGGCCGAAACTTTAAGTTTAAAAATGGAATTCATGGTTGTTCCTTAATATTGTATATGATACATATTATAGTGCATAACATAGCCTTGACCTTATGTGTTTTGGATTTGGTTGGTTGTCATTTTCTCATGTTGGTTTTGTTCTTGAAAGGGTTGTAATTTTTGTGTTTGTATTTGGGTTGTAATTTATTTATTCATTGGTTATGTAATAAATAGATTAGGTGCATTTCTTTTAATAGAAATATTGTATTAGGATATGATTTTGTAAAAGAAGATGCACAAGATGAAGACCCAAAGAAGGACACAAAAGACATGGACACTTGAAGCATTTGGATGTGGATTCAAGTGGAACTTCATGGACACATTTTGATGTGTCATTGTTAACCCTTAGGAAAGACCTACTGACAACACTTGTGATGGTAAACAAGTGTAGTCAACTTAGTGGCTATGGTTATGCACTTGTGATTGTATGATTATGCTTGTTTGGTTGTTTGTTTTATGGTTGTTGTTTGATATTGGATATGCATAACACACTTATAAACAAACATAACAAGCTGAAAATTGATGGTTTTTTATCATTAAGTGATTAATAAAAGGCTATTAAAAGGATTAATGATTTTAATAAAAGAGGTTTTATTAAAAAGTGAACCATAGGGTACCTTGTATTTGAAAGCATGCAAATATAAGGTACATAGAGTTTTCTAAACTAGAATTAATTTTTTTTATAAACAAGTTTAACACCGTCCTTTTGCACAACACTTGAGTCACTTGGAAACTCCTAATGGGATAAAGGTCACCTAACCATTTTGAGGGAATTTGTGATTTGAGGTGGGGATATCATATTTGTGGGATAAAGGTCACCTAACCACTTATGTTGGAAAACTCACAAGTGTGTGCAAGTGGGGTGACTTTATTTGCAAACCATGTTAAATGGATCACCTACAATATGGTTTACAAAGGTGTTGATGGGATAAACGTGCCAACCATACATATGATGTTTAAGTCAATCCCATACCCCTAAAAGTTTCAAAGGGTTGCAATTGTTAAAACGTTGACTACCTTGTTAATTTAAATAATGGGTTAAAGGTCACCTAACCACTATTTAAATGTAACATTGGATTCTAGAATTTTAAAATTGTGTTAGACACATAAAAGGGCTTTAATAATTAAAATATGAATAATATCGAAAATACTAAAATTGAATTTGTTAAATTTTGTAGATGGCCACCAACAACAATGAAAATAATGATATCCCGTCTGCTCACTCACTTTCACTAAGGACCATTCTCCAAAAGGAACGTCTAAACCATAAAAACTTTATAGATTGGTTTCGAAACTTGAGAATTGTTCTCAAGCAAGAGAAACGATCGTATATATTAGACGATCCGATTCCTGATCAACCTAATAAGGATGATGAGGAGGCCTATAATAATTGGGTTAAATACATTGAGGAGTCGGTCCAAGTGTCTTGCCACATGTTGGCAAGTATGACTCCGGATCTCCAAAAGGGGTATGAACATCATGGAGCGTATGACATGATTACCCAGTTGAAGGAAACGTTCTAACAACAAGCAAGGGTAGATCGCTACGAAACGGTTCAATCACTCCATGCATGTCGTATGGATGACTACCATCAGTTTCATCTTATGTACTTAAGATGAAAACCACATTGACCAGCTCGAAAGGCTGAATTGTTCTGTCTTGAAAGATTTGGCTATGGATTTGATCCTCAACTCTTTGTCAAAAAGTTTTGACAACTTTGTTATGAATTATAACATGAACGGGTGGGACAAAAACATAAGTGAGCTTCACTCTATGCTCAAAACTATCGAGGCGGCCATTGGTGAAATGGTTTTACCCGTTCTCGCCATCAATGAAGGTGGGAACAAGAAGAGGCCTCACCCCGCACCCAAGGCAAATGTTTCCAAGGGCAAAGGGTACGTTAAGGGAAAGGAAAAGGGAGTGGTAAGAGGGCCACCACCAAAACAAGCGGAGAAGAAGCAAAAGGTTGCTTCAAATGACCCATGCTTCAATTGTGGGGAGATTGGACATTGGGTAAGAAATTGTCCAGTCCATCTCAAAGAGTTGCAAGATAAGAGGGATGTCAGGCAAACCTCAGGTACAATTTTCATGATTCATATTGATCTTAATTTAATATCCTATAACACAGGGGGATTGGATACCGGATGTGGAACTCATATTTGCAACTTATTGCAGGGTTTCAAAAGAAGTAAAGACCTCAAGAAAGGGGATGTTAGCCTCTACATAGGGAATGGGGCAAAAGGTCAAGTTGAAGACCGAGGGGAGTACATCTTGAAGCTTCCAAATGGTTTGGAAGCAATTTTGAACAATGTTTTGTATGCTCCTAGTTTGACTAGGAACATTATTTCAGTTTCCCAATTAAGACAATATGGTTATGTTATTACATTTAATGAAAAAGAAATTCATGTTTCTTTAAATGACATCTTTTATTTTAAAGCTATTCCTATTAATGGTATTTATGAATTGGTTCATGAAAACACATTATATGATAGCTCATTGTACCAAACCACCGCTAAGAAGCTCAAACTGGATTTGAGTGACACCTATCTTTGGCATTGCCGTCTTGGTCATATAAACAAGAAGTGCATACAAACACTTCAGAAGAACGGCCTTTTAAAAGCAAGTGAATATGATTCGTTTGATGTATGTGAATCTTGTTTCCAAGGTAAAATGACTAAGGCATTTTTTAGTGGCAAAACCGAGAGGCCAAAAGATTTATTAGAAATCATACATTCGGATGTATGTGGTCCTTTTAAACCAATGACCAGGTACAATGAAAGATACTTCATTACCTTTATCGATGACTATAGTTGCTATGGTTATGTGTACTTGCTAAGACACAAAGATGAAGCTTTTGAAATGTTCAAAATCTTCCAGAATGAAGTAGAAAATCAACTCAACAAGAAAATAAAAATTATCCACACCGATAGAGGAGGTGAATACCTTAGTGATGCTTTTAGAGATCATCTTAGAAGTTGTGGTATTGTTTCACAACTATCTCCACCTGGAACACCACAACACAATGGTGTGTCCGAGAGGAGAAATCGAATTCTATTGGATATTGTTCGATCTACGATGGCTAGAAGCTCATTGCCTCTATCATTTTGGGGTTTCGCTTTGCTCTCTGCGTCCCGTATTTTGAATATGGCCCCAACCAAGAAAGTGGAAAAGAAACCTTTTTGAAATATGGCATGGAAGGGTTCCATCAATATCATATTTAAAGGTATGGGGTTGTGAGGATAATGTTAAGACTCCCACCTCAAGCAAGTTAGAAAGTCGTTCCACTAAGTGTATCTTCATTGGATATCCTAGAGATTCTATGGGATATTATTTCTATGATCCATTAGAACAAAAGGAGTTTGTTGCCAAGAAGGCTGAGTTCTTAGATGCTAAGTTCCTAAGGGAAGGAACTAGCAGTACAACAGTGGATCTTGAGGAGGATCAAGAACCATAAACCGATACATGTATGGTTGACACTAGAACTCAACATGAGGATGTTGAGGGTGATCAAAGAGTTGATCAATACACACAAAACGTTTGTAGATCTGGTAGAATTAGCAATCCACCCGAAAGATACGGATTTTTCGTAGATGGATGCTATGTGGTAGATTCCGATGAACCAACCACTTATCATGATGCAATGTCCAATTTGGATTTTGACAAATGGCTTTAAGCCATGAATGTTGAGATGCAATCCATGTATGACAACCAAGTATGGGAATTGGTTGAACCACCTCTTAACTCTAAGATAGTTGGAAGTAAGTGGGTTTTCAAGAAGAAAACCGATATGCATGGAAACATGGATACTTATAAAGATAGAATTGTAGCAAAAGGTTTCACTCAAACTCAAGATGTTGATTATGATGACACCTTCTCTCCAGTTGCAATGCTAAACTCTATTAGGATATTATTTGCCATAGCTGCTCATTATGATTATGAGATTCGGCAAATGGATGTCAAAACTGCTTTTCTAAATGGATATCTTGAGGAAGATGTCTATATGGTTAAGCCTGAAGGTTTTGACGATCCAAAACATCCTAAGAAAGTATGCAAGTTAAAGAAATCAATCTATGGATTGAAGCAAGCATCAAGAAGTTGGAATCACCGTTTTGATGAAGAGATAATAAAATTTGGGTTCATCAAAAACGTTGATGAAGCATATGTATATAAGAAAGCTAGTGGGAGCATCATCACTTTCCTAGTATTGTATGTCGATGACATTCTACTATTTGGAAATGACATTCCAACCTTGGAGGGTGTAATAGCCTGGCTTGGAAACTGTTTCTCCATTAAGGATCTTGGTGAAGCTGCCTATATTTTAGGAATAAAGATCTACAGGGATAGATCAAGGCGGTTGATAGGTTTAAATCAAAGTACATACATTGATAAGATCTTGAAAATGTTCAAGATGGAAAACTCTAAGAAAGGTACAATACCTATCCAAAGAGGAACGATATTGAGTAAGACTCAATGTCCAAGCTTAAAGGATGAACAAGACAAAATGAAGGGAATCCCGTATGCGTCTTCTATAGGATCCATCATGTATGTAATGATATGCACTAGGCCGGACGTGTCATGCGCCTTGAGCATGACAAGCCGATACCAGCAAAATCCTGG
>BJCM01191957.1:0-25509 GCA_018326385.1 Flaveria bidentis
CTTGTAACTTAGAATGTACCTTGTAACGCTTGTAATAGAACCTGAGAAAGCAATATACTGCAATCTTGAAAACCCATTTCCTTGTGTTGTGTTCTTTTGGTTCTGTCTCATTAATTACTTGTGTTCTTAGTATCATCTTGGGTGGTTAATCCAGTTTACTGTTTGATTAAGTTTGAGTCACTCTCCTCATTGTGTTGTTGTGTTGTAATTTGCAAGCCTTCAACGGTCCTGCAGAGATAGATAATAATAATGTTATGATTTTATTGATGTTGATAAACAAGTTAGAATGAGAATCATAGATTGCTGGTGAAATCAAACTCACCCAAAGGAGAGGTTTTCTCCTTGGATGGTGATTTACACCATGAGAAACACACATACAAAAGCCACACTTGCAAAAATGCACTAGTGGGTCTATTTATACTAATATTACAGCATGACCTAATTTTTACTTTCTAATTGTCTTGATGTTCACTTTGTCATGTTGAATTGTCATGTTTTGTTTTAATCAACTTGGTCTCTGAACTCGTACAATGAGATCTTCAGTTGGCTGTAATTATGATTTGGTAAGCTTCAGTTTATTCAATTGTTGAACCCCAACACAAAGAAATCAAATTTGTGATATTGATTCAAAAATTATGGAAAATGATAGTACACAGGGAACTAAATTGTTTGGGACATCAAAAGGATTTAAATGATCAAAATGCTATATTCAAATTACAAGTCTTAGAAGTCTAAGCAAAATAAAGGAAAAATGATAGTAAACTAGTCTACTACTAATGTAAGATAGATAAAGTAGGCCTAGAAGTTGCTAGTTCATTATATGATGTGTCGGTAGATTCAACATAATAGATGACTAGACCTCATTGGTGAATCAAATTTAAACAAATTTGTTCAACTTGTGGTGGGTTCTCATCTTATCCCTGGTTAACACAATCAACGCTTTTCCAGCAAAGGGTGACGAGCAAAATAAACTCCACAAATGTGTGTGGATGACCATAAAAATGAGCAAAGCACATGAAAAAATTGTTAAGCGCAATCAAGCTAATGACTATTGTTGTTGGTGCATTATGTGCAAAAGAAAAAATTGCTCTAACAAGAAGATAGGTTGTGTGCCTCTCTGTTGTGCGATGACACTGACCTGAGGATAAGCATAACCAAAAAATTCTAGAATTCATTGTTGTTTGCGCCTCTCTACTGTGCGATGGCATTGACCTGAGGCTTGGCATATCTTTGAAAGCTCTTAGAATGGTTTCTTATTGTCAAATACCCGTAGACCACTCAAAAATCTCCTGAGGAATGTTGATTACCATATACGTGTGGGATCCACAAATGCTTGTTGAAATAATATAACCTAACTCATCGCCAATGTGGGTCAAAAATCTGTGTATGGATTTAAGTGGACAAATATACTAATAATCATCGTGGCTGCAACTCTTGATGGTCACAATCATTGTGTGCATCTTATAGCTCTAGTATGATTTCCTGAAAGTGCTATTGACTCTTAAACAAATGAGAATCTAGTATCAAAGTACATATAAAAGGTTCCCAAATGATTATGATATATCAGTATGATTCCATATGAATCTTTCCAGATATGATAAAATTAAATTGAAGTTGTTCTGCTCAGGAAGAAAAATCAGTTACATGATTTCTAAAAGGTTTCAATTGACCTCAAACCAAAAAAACACAAAAATATGTCTTGTTTTTGTTTTATTCAAGTTGTTTTCTGTTTTCGTTATCTTCTTTGCGTCGATGTTGGACTATATAACTAGATGAACTATGTGAATCACAAATTAAAAAGGTCATGTCTGAGGTGACCAATCGGCTCTCTATTAAAATGATCACATCTGAGGTGATCAAATGATTTTTTGTTGAAAAGGTTATGTTTGAGATGATCATTGGTCATAATGTTATAAAGCAAAAGTTAAATTTTGAGTGTATGGAAATGTATGAAGTTAAACTCATAATATGAGCCAACTGTACGATTGAATCAAAAGTATGAACAAATTGCATGATTGAACCATAAGTATAAGCCAATCACACGATTGGACCATGAGTATGGGTCAACCATGCAATTAGATCACAAAAATGAACCAATCCTACGACTGGATGAAGGAGTCTGTGTCACTCGCATGACTGAACCCAGCCGCATGAATGAATCATGCATATGCGTCCAATCGCACGACTGAAACATAAAATAGTATTAAAAGGGGGTCAGTTGGTTGTATTCCTTACCACCCTTCAAAACTCTCAAAAACCGCCTAATACACATACACTCTGCCAAATTTTCCATTATTTTGATTCTTCTCCGATTGTGATACTAACTGATTCCCTATTCTACTCAGGTGCTTTGAAACTGAAATCGGATCAAATGATGGATTAATCGAACCCACAATGATCAAAATGTTTAAAATCATTAATCGGGACAATACCCTAAAATAGACCACTTAAATGGACATAAAAGTTGATTTAAAAGACACTAAGTGCTATTTTGAGTCCCTACGAACCTAATGAGTCTAACCACAAAGTGTATTCAAATTTATGGTGTCGAACAGAGCAAGATGCAAATAGACATGCCATATGAACCTCAGTCGCACGATTAAGCCAGACGCATGATTCAATCGCACGAGTGAATCAATCGGTGACTCAATCGCAGGATTGACTCAACCGCATGGCATAGCTTACGACTAAGTTCAGTCGTAGGTTCAATCGTATGACTGAACTCAGTCGCAGGCTCAATCGTACAACTGGACTCAGTCGTATGGTTCAATCGCACAATTGAACCAGTTGATCAAAATCAACTAAAATTCAATCGTTATCTCTTATGATAATGTATATGGTTCTTGTATTGCAGTCTAAGAGATGGACTATGAGCACTAAATACAACATTTATGCTCATCTAGATGCTGCATCTCGAAACACTTCTGAGTTCACCGGGATTATTGCCTTCCTGCGTAGATTGAGGATCTACAAGGCCATTTCTACTCCATGCACACCATAACGATCTATTTAATAGGCTTTCTAGGAAAGTGCCACAGTGGACAGGTCCGTTGAGTCCCACTCTATCCGGAGCTTTATATTTGGACAAGAGATTGAGATCCATGAAGACGACCAGAGGAGAGTCTTGGATTTGGGTGAAGACGAAACTCATCCAACCAAGCTGCATTTCTGAGGATCAAGTACGCTGGTGACATCAATGCCAACATACTAAACAAGAGCAACATGTGCCCCCAGTTCAAGTATCTGGCACATGTGATCCTCATGTGCATAGCCTCCAGGCATGGAGGATTTAATGAGACGTGCGACCAAATCCAGAATGCATATGTTGCACTGGTACTGAACCACCCGTTCAGTTTCTCCCGCATGCTCTTCTTGTATCTGATAGAGAACATCGAGGCCAAAGGCAAGGAAGGCTTCTGTATGTATCCAAGGTTCTTTCAGATGAACATAGACGAGAAGCTTCCTCTGCTGCCTAAGGAGAAGGACGATGTTATGACTTTAGAGGTGATGGATGACACCACTCTGGGTAGGATGAAGGTGTACCAAGGGAAGAAGGTGAAGCCCCCCGGTCAGGAGACTCTTTGGCCATCTGGCATACGAGGATTATGCGGCGCCCTCTCGTAAAAACTGGCATCACGATGACAGTGATTCTGACGTTGAGCCCATAGTGGTTCCCACTGATGAAGATGATGACGACGATGACGACCTTGATGATGGTCAAGGTGGTGGAGATGCTGGCCCCAGACAATCACAGGCCACCGACACGTCTACTACATCACCACCATCTCCACCACCTCCACATAGTTCTTCAGTTGCTCCTGGTGGATCTAAGCAAGCTGCTTTCCACCAGGATTTCTTGTTAGATGAAGAGGATCAGACTGATGATGAGCCTCTCACCAGGAGAGTCAAGAGCCGGGTTGTGGCTACCGAGAAGGGGAAAGAGGAGGTTGGTGGACGCCAAACTGGTTCTAAGGGTGGTGATACTGATGTCACAGATCCAACATACACACCTGACCAACCGATTAGCTCAAGGGGAGCCCCGATAGCCTAGGGTTCCAGGAGGAAGAGAATGGCTCATCCCTATGGCAATAAGAGTAAGAGGTAGAGGATTACCTTGATCAGATCTTCCACCACCACAGCCGCTACCACCACCACAGCCACCACCACTATCACAACCACTACCACAACTACTAGCATTCCCACCACCACTCATACATTCACACCTAGCTCACCCACAATAGCCTAAACAACTCCACCATAATCCACTTCCATTCCTACTCCCATCTACACCACATCCACTACTCCCCAAGCTGGCACATCCACCCAATTCCCACATACACAGGGCTCTCCTGTACCCACTATTGGGTTAGAGGAACAATTAGCGAGCCTAAACAGACTGGTGCTCAAGCTGATAGGCACAGATGACCTAAGAGCCAACCAGATGAATCAACTGATGGCAGTCAATACCGACCAAGTCAAGCATACTGCTCAGCTTATAGAGAAGAATGTTGCTCATAAGAGAGCGTAAGTTCAAGCTCACCATGCACTGAAGGCTCAAAATGAGCTTGTGATGGCATCCGTCAAGCTGATCAAAGGGCTAGAGAAGAAGAACAAAAAGCTGATGTTGAGATTAAAGGGAACTAAGGGTGAGCCCCTAAAGATTAAGGATGATGGAGATGATAGTGAAGATGATGAGGATGAGTTGACAGATGATGAGTCAGAAGAAGATGATGATGACAAGGAAGCTGGACCAAGTGGAAAGGGAAAAGGAGATGAGAAGGATGAGGATGATGATCAAGAAGGTGATGCATCTGCATTAGCCTCAACTCAAGAAGCACAAGAGAGGCGCTCCAAAAGAGCAGTGTCCTCTGCTACTCCAGCTGAGGAGACACATGATCAGAGCAAAGGCGAAGCACCACAGGCTGAAGATTATGATGTCGTTCCCATTCAGGAAGTCAAGACTAAACTTACTATGATTTTTTATTTGCAAGGGATTGTGAGAAGGTCGGTGAGCTATACTCTAGAGGAAGGAGAAATCATTCATGACCTGACTGATGAACAGCTCGCAAAGATGTTTAGACTAAATCCAGATGAGCTTGTCAAAGATGCTCCATAAGTAGATGTTTTGAGTGATGAGGAGCTAAAAGGTGTGGATGAGATTGAGATTGAAGATCTCATGTCTGACTACTATCCATAGTACACTGACCCTGAGGGTAATGTTATCCCCGAATTGGGTGAAACTTTTGGCAGTGATACTTTTATTAAGCTTGATGAGATAGAGAAAGAGAAAGGAAAGGATGAAAGTAAAGCCCAAGCTACATATGCTAATGTTGATATAAAGAAGGCTGAATGGGCAGCTTGTTTATCAGAGATGAAGGCCCAACGTGCACCTCCAAAGTTGAATGCCTACACCAAAGTTTATAGAGTCAAGAAACATCAGAAAGTGTCAGGAAAGATCATCAATTGGGCTTATTTTGAAGATTTGGATGTCTATTCCGTGAAAAGAGAGAAGGGGATTAAGTACTTCAGATATCCACATGATCTGAAGACTCTTCCTGGTTTTGAGCTAAACAAATTGGCATGTTTAGACCTTTTGTATGCCAACCCAAGGAAGATGTTGGGATGGTTTGAGAAGTCGTTGAAGAAAGAATACCACACCAGATGGGTCAACTTCAGACCTCAATAACCTAAGCAATTCATTCATAAGACTGAAGTTGATCCTATATCTGGAAGGCCTAAAGTGGTGTTTAAGTGGAGTCCCCCATGCACAATGTCTAAGATTCCTTTACAGGAGATGCCTCAGGACTTCACTCCACACTTCAAATGGTGGTATTATGACTAGATGATGGGGAAGCAGTCATACTTCTGAAGATGTCTACACTCTATACAAGTGGCCACTATTCTATGACACGCAAGATATTTTACAAGCTCTACAATCCAACATGTTACATGACTCTGCTTTGCATTTGAGATACATGCTAGAGTCACCAGAGAAGAGAAGTACAAGAAATTCCAAGAGCATGTGAAGATTGTTAGAAAATAGGTTAAACTAGGTCCAAGGGGGAGTTTGTTGATACATCATGTTCCTAGTTTATGTTCTTAATGTAAAAGTCTTTTATTTCTTACACATGTGTAATGTATCTACTTAATGAAATATGATATCCTTTTGATGTTTATTTGTCTTTGAGTATTTCATATTATTATTGTATTTGGTATAATTCATATGTATGAACATCATATATAGGTTTGAGGTTGTTGTCCATAGTTCTAAGTCAATAATGATTGAGAAATATGTTTAACTAAGTCGGGTGATTATTCATGCTAATGGACCATACTTATGGACCATATGCACGAATGAATCATACTTATGGACCAGTCGCACGACTGAACCAGGAGATTGGATTAGTCGTATGACTATGACACAAGGTTGATTTAGTCGCACGACTGAATCTTCAGTCGTGCGTATGAATCAACCGCATGAGTCAGTCGCACGACTGAACCATGCTAATGGTTCAGTCATACGAATGAAAACTAGAAACCTATAAATACCACATAATTTGTGAAAAAAAGAAGGAGACTTCGAATATTGACACACCCTAGCTGTCCAGAGCGTCCTAAACAGCCTACCCAACTTCATAGTTCGTTCTGGATCGATTTGTAATCAATTCTTAATGTTTGTTTCATTATTTGATCAATCGGGATGTCATTCAAACTGATTGGATTGCCAATCAAATAGGATTCTGCACCATTTGATTTGGTCTCACGTAGAATCCATTAGTACTTCATACGAAAACGGTCCTAACACCTAAACTAAGGATTCACAATACTTATCAAGCTAAAAACATCATAGGAGAAATCTCTGAAGGTGTGAGAACAAGGGGACAAACTCACCATGGGAATGTCTGCCTATACTCATGCTTTTTGTCACAGATGGAACCCAAGAAAGTAGAAGAAGCCTTAAAGGAAAGTAGCTAGGTTAAGTCAATGCAAGAGGAGTTGCTTCAATTCAAGAGACAAAAGGTTTGGAACCTTTCTCCGTTACCATCTGGTCAAGTACCTATAGGCATCAAATGGGTTTTCAAGAACAAGAGAGATGATAGAGGCTTGATTATCAAGAATAAAGCAATACTGGTTGTTCAAGGATACACCCAAGAGGAAGGAATCAATTATATTGATGTCTTTGCACCAGTTGCAAGACTTGAGGCAGTTAGGATCTTCCTTGCTTATGCTGCATCCAAGAATTTTACTGTCTATTAACTTGACGTCAAGTGTGGCATTCTATATGGAAATATAGATAGGGAGGTCTTTGTGTGCCAACCTCTAGGATTTGAATACCCACAACACTCCAACTATGTGTGCAAGCTGGATAAAGCTCTTTATAGGTTGCATCAGGCACCCAGGCTGTGGTATGAGACATTGTCTAACTTTCTCCTAAAGAATGGTTACACTAGAAGTACCATTGATAAGACTCTTTTCATAAAGAGGTCTAGAAAGACATATTGCTCGTTCATGTTTACGTTGATGATATCATATTTGGTTCTTCAAATGACCAAATGTGTAAAGACTTTGAGAGCATTATGAAGAAGAAGTTTAAGATGAGTTCTATGGAAAAAATAGACTTTTTCCTTGGAATTCAGGTAAAACATATGAAGGAATGGTTCTTTATAAATCAATCTAAGTATGTCTCTGATATCTTAGAAAGATTTGATATGAAGGATTGTAAGCTAGCCAAGACACCCACACCTAGAAACCATGATCTTTCTCCTGACTCTAAGGGGGAGGATACTGATCAACATTAGTATAGGACAATCATTGGGTCTCTAATGTATCTCACAGAAAGTAGACCTGATATCATGTTTGCAACATGCATTTGTGCAAGATATCAGGCTGCTCTAAAGGTATTTCACCTAGTTGTTGTCAAGAGAATCTTGAGATAGCTTAAAGGAGCACCTAAATTAGGTCTTTGGTATCCTAGGAATAGCAACTTCAATCTCTATGGTTACTCAAACAGTGACTATGGTGGCTGCAACATCAACAAGAAATGCATATCAGGAGGATATCAATTTCTTAGGGGAAGGATCATCTCATGGCAATGCAAAAAGCAATCTTGTGTCTCTACATCTATTGTTGAAGTTGAATACATTGCTGCTGCAAGTTGTTGTGTTTAGCTACTATGGATTCAAAACCAAATGCTAGACTATGGATTCAACTTCATGATCACTCCTATCCATATTGACTACAATAGTGTTATTTCCATTACTAAAAACCCCGTGAAGAACTCAAAGACAAAGTACATTGATATCATGTACCATTTCATTAGAGATATTCATGAGAAGAACTTGATCGAACTAATCAAAGTTGATTCAAATGAACAATATGCTGATTTGTTCACTAAAGCTTTTACTGAACAAAGATTTATATATCTCATTACAACTATTGGGATGATAAACATTGATTAGTCTATCTCACTTGAAAACCATTTTGAAATGTGTAATGTCTTTTGTCATAACAATCTAAGCCCAGTTACATTAGGTTAGATTTTTCTAAGTATGGGTTTTTCGAAGATAAATTAACCTTCGGAAGATTCTTTTCATATGTTCTGAAGCTAAATTCCTCCATGGGAAATATTCTTCTTAGAAGAGTTTTTAGTCTTAGAAGAACCGATTGATTGCGTATCAGATCTACTTCCAAAGCATATAAAACTCTCCATTCGGAAAGCATATTTTATTCTTTGAAGTAAGAAATTTACCTTCGAAAGTAAAATTGGCTTAGGAAGAAGAATACCTTCGGAAGAAGATTACCTTCGGAAATCCTTTATATGTATAAGAAAATCTTAATGTGTAACGGAAATCTTTGAGCCCCACACAGTAAACGTAAAGATTTAATTAATGATGTTAAAATCTTTTAAATGGTTTTTAACTTTACCACCCCTATCACATCTTAATCCAAACCATCTTTTCACCTTATCCAAAACCCCAAAAAACACCAATACACCCATTTAAATAATCCCGACTCTTCACATTAATCTTTTTACCAAATTTACAGCCCAAAGCTTTCTTCACTCCAAATTCACCCTGTTCAACCCTCAACATAACCAGGTCGTATTCCTTGACTAGTCCAAGGATGATGACTTCTCAAAAATTATCTCCTTCCTTACCTGATCTACCTATTTCACTGCTCTGACTGTGAACCCCGTAGTTTATTTGAATCACATGGAAAAAATTTTGGACTAATGGTCATATCATAATCCTAAACAGAGTTAGGGTTATTAGGTTGAGCATTTCTGGACAAGAGTTGATCATCACAGAACAACTCATCAGAGAGCATCTAGAGCTCCACAATGAAGGCACTCCTACTGAGTTCCCCAAATCAGACCTAAATGACACATATCTCCAAATGGGATATGGTGGAGATATGAGCAGATCTACAGTTTACAAGTTCAACTTCTCTTACAACTTGAAGTTCCTGCTCCATGTCGTTCTCCATTGATTGTCAAATAAGTCTAGGGGATGGGATCAAATCCCATATGTACTAGGATGCCTAGTTCGTGGATTGGTGAAAAGCCTCTGCTTCAACTATTCAAGGTTTATGCTGACCAACCTTATGGGGAACCTCCAAAAGGACACATTCTTCATCTATCCCAGGTTCATTCAACACATTATCAACTGTGAGTTGGACCAAAGTGAGCTCATCTGTGCAGCTACTCTGTATGTCCCTCAAATGAGGTCGACCATCTTCAAAATCTTGAATATAGTGTCCACCAATTTCACTGGAAGACACACTGTGCTTCTTCTAGGTATGATTAAGAAATGGCTCGTGGTGACATCCCTGTTACCCCCACAGGTGATGAACACATACCAGCAACTACCCTTACTTTGCCAAATATTCATGTTCACCCCATCAAACAAACTTATTAGAGACACACAAAACAAACCCTTGTTTAGTCAACTCTGATTGAACAAGCCTTTCCTATTCAAACCAAAAACACTAGAGTGGAAACATGGGCTCCCACCCAGTCAGAGGTCTCACCATCCTTCTTATTTTACCTTAATATGGGATTTGAGTCTCCTCAATCTCAATTCCATGAGCCCAAAACCCAAGCTAAAAGCCCTCAGGATGAGTCACAATACTCTCTTGAGACGCCAAAAAGGGACAACCTCACCAAAGGCTTAATGCCAATAGACATTGAGCAAAGTCCCAGGTCATTAGGCATAACTTCCTTATCCTCTATTGACCTTTTAATTAGGACTGATAAGGATATTACGTCTCTTTATGGCAATAAAGTTGATTCACAACACCCTCTAACGGATCAACAAAGCCTAGAAGGACCTCTTGTCTCTAGCACACGTCAGTTAAAGACAACTAAGGTGAGTCCCACCGATGTGGAGGGGACTCATGAAGATTCAGATGCCACTATTGAAGGAGGCTTATTGGATCCTCAGGCCAGTGGTACTATCTCTGAGACTGAATCTACGACAACTATGCCTTTTGATAACTCTGAAAGAGACATCCTCAGGCAAGGGAAACTAGGGTGCCAAGAAACCATGTCTAGTGGTGAGGATGAACATACTAGGTATGTTACCTCATCTCACCATGATTCTTCAAAAGAAGACAAGGGAAGCATGCAACTCACCATTCAAGACCTACTTTTTAAAGTCTCAAATCTTGAATCAAAGGTTAAGAATTTAGAGGATAGGTCTACCATTCAGCAACTTGAGATTGAACATCTCAAGGCTCAACTAGCTTAGAAACAGATTGAGCGGTCTGCTAGGGATGTACCTATTCAGGTCTCATTGACCTCTTCCTCTAGCTCATCTGGCTCTCAAGATGATGCTACCCAAAAGGGGAGATTGTTCAGAGACAAACAATTATAGAACCACAAAGCCAAGCTTTAACTTCCTTATCTACTAGATACCTGGCTCCCAAAACAACAGTCTTTCCTGAGCCTTCTCAAATTGTCCTACAAATGGATCCAAGGATGCTCAGGGATCTCAATAGTATTTTCTCCAAGTTCCTAATAAGATATTCTTTATATTAACCTAGCCTTGATGTGGCTATGATATACTTTGGAGCTAAAGAACTTTAGAGGCTAAGTGCACCTTCTACCACTATGGAAGAAGTTGGTCAACATAAGGCTCACATGGAACCTGAGATTAATTTCAAAAGGGAAATGAGGACTAATGACCCAGCAACTGAAACATTTAGGACAGATAGTGCACTCCCTCAAGATTCTGTAGCTGAAGTCAAAGCCTCGGAAGAACAAGTTCAATCTTCCGAAGCTGAGATAGAAGCTACGGAAAGTTTGTTCTCCTTGTGTGAGGATCTAATCATCACAGATGCAATTCTAGAGTTGGCATCTGAGGTGAATAGTGAGGAATTTCTCAACCGACCCCTAGCTTAAACAACTTCATCATCTCTATCTATCATCTCTCAATCTGAACCCTCCATCCAAGAACCACCAAAGTCTAGCACTTCCAAAGATGTTAAAGGCAAGAAGAAGATGATTGCGGAAGAGCTTTAGGAGGAGGAAAGGATTGAAAACTTAAAAAGGAAAGGTAGAATTCCAACTAAGGAGTTGCTAGTTGCTAGTAGCAAAGCAGCTGCAGCCAACCATGAGGTTGTCAATAACAAGAGAAGGGTGGAGATCATTGACAAGCTCATTAAGCTTGGAGCTATTAGTGAAGATGTTCTTTTGCTACCACTAGAGGAGTTAATTGAGCTATAAAAGACAACCATGCTACTGATTGAACAAAGAGAAGAAGCAACAAGGTTGGCCTTAGAGGAGGAAAGAGAAAGGAAGAAAAGGGAACCTGATCTGCAGCTTAGGAGGGAAAGGATAACGTTCCTAACTTCTAGGGGTTTCTCTCTTGAAGAACTATCTCCACATGACAATGTCACGATCCTATGAATCTTCAACAAAGAGCAAGATCAACTAGAGAAAGAGAGGAAGAAAACTGCAAAAGAAAACCGAGGGAGAATAAGAGGAAAGAAGAAGAAGCATGGGTCATTTCTGCCAAGAAGATAGGAGAGAAGGCCTAGATGAAGGATTATCTCTGGGCTCATGGCTTTTCTAGTATACAAGTGGGTCCCATGTCTAAAAATACACTACAACGACATGTTAGTGACATCAAGGCTGACATTCTCTTAGGAAGAAGGAAGGAGATGTATAGAAGGGGTCAGGGATGATCATCAAACCAAGACCTCAACCCCAATATATAACCAAAACTCAACCTCAACCTCAACCTCAACTAGAGCCTTTTACTATTTCCTTTCCCTATTAAAACTGAACTCACTTCTGAACCTTACACCCCTGAACCAACACAAATCATCATATCCACCTCATCCTCAATTAATCACCCTCCAACCTAAAACACTACCCATAACCCAAACACCACTACCTACCAAACAACCATCCAGACCATCCCCTTAACCTTCTAAACATCTCTCCTTAAAGGAGTTTAAGGAGATCAAGATGAAACTCATCAAATGCATAACCTTGAGCGATATCTCTTGTGAGGAGGATTCTGTCAAACTGACTTATGTTCATAGATCCTCATGTTCCCTCATAAGAGATCAATTCCTTGATCTGCTAAGAGGAACACTAGACTAGGCTATAAAAATCCTTGGCATCAACTTAGATTCACTCAATGATGAAGAGAAGAAGCTAAGAAGGAAGCTAGTGACTCTGCTAGATACTAAGAAAGGGGACAAAGTACCAAGCAAACCCCTTATGCCAAGAAATAAAATAGTCCAGTAGAGGTTTGAAATCTCTTCTCACAACTTTGTTGTTGAGAGAGAGAATGGAAAGCTGAACATGCTTAATGTCTCATCTCTGCTACACTTAAGCATATTTGACATTGCTGAGTTAGCAGAGAAGCCATTCTCCAACCCCTCAAACTTTAAGGTAGTTGCTCACATTAGAAATGACCTGAGCAGCCTCATCTTGCTGAGCTGACTGTTAGGACAAAGATTGAAGAAGAGTTAAAATTGAAAGATGAGGAGGAGAGAAAAGGATCAACAGCCAAAGATAAAGCCTTTCTCCAAATGGTTGCAGATCCTAAACTTGAATGGATTGTTAGATGGGAATATGACTATAACTCCCGTCAATTAACTCTGTTCATGGGGCACAACAAAGGATGTATGTCATTAGGAGTGATAAACTGGATCTCATATCAACTAAAGACTTGCACAAACTTCTCAGCACTACTTCAGGACAAAAGAAAGAAGCAGACAAATATCTTTTGTCCTTGGTGCAGAAAGTTTTGAGAAGAAGAAATAAGCAAGGTTTTGGTAGCATCAGCCTAGGGGGAGTTTTTTGGATCTAGAAAGGTTGTTACAACCAAAACCAAACACTTAGATTATTTTGGTGCAACGTTTAAAGCACTTCCGAAGCTAAGTATGGAACTTCTGAAGGAAATGGATTCCTTCCAAAGACAAAGTCTTCTCTTCCGAAGTTCAAGACTTAGAAGATGTCAAAGACAATGACTTCTGAAGTAGAAGTCCTCAAGCTACAGAAGAAGCAGCCTCTTCCGAAGTATAAAAGGCTTCGGAAGAACTAGTTCTTCCGAAGCCAAATGCTGCTATGAACGAGTGGACATAAGTATGGTTCATCTGACACTCCGCTGCAGACCTCTAATGTACTGCATGGTTTTTTCTCAAAAGGTCATGTAGTTGACCATACTTTATTCCACTGATCACCTTTATTTGTTAGTACAGTTACAAACTTTAGTTGGTGACAAAAGGTAAGTCATAGACATGTCATGACTACCATATATTAGGTAAGACATTATCTAAGATACCATAACTATAGCTTTGTAGTATTTGCTTTAGTTATAGGATTTCAGCTAGTATCAAAGTATATCCCGCTATAGGTAATAGTATATATAGTTTCTCATTGTAACTCATGTATTATTCTTGTAAGAGTCTTGTAAACTGTGAGTTAAGAAGTAAAATACACAAGTACCTTGAAAATTATTTCCTTGTGCTCTTAAGTTACTTAGTATATTATAAGCAACTCTTTGGGAAATTCTGCTTTATCATTTTCATGTGAGTATAAGTGAGTTTAAGAGAAAACTACATGTTTAGTGACACATATCGATCTTGCACAAATATATGTTGACAGAAGTTTTTATGTCACTTTATGTTTAAAATCCTTGACTATAAATCAAATCTTCATCTAAAGTGATATTGGATGAAGGCATGTATGTGCATTCATGATTAATGGGATGTGATATTTTAGCAAAGCTAACAATACACTTACCACCATTAATCTTTTGTTCTGTGATTTACTAATTCCTTCAATCATTGTTGATGAAAGTTCAAAATTTTCTTAATAGTAAGCTTAGTTGGAGCAAATTCACTGTTAAGTTTATTGACTTTTGTAGTGAGCTCATCATTTGTTTTAGGCAAATTATTTTTAGCACATTTTGTATCATGTAGATTTTTCATCATATTTATATTTTCTTGTTTGATATTGGAGTTTTTTCACTCCTAAAATCATCTTTTCATTATGAGTTTGATATCTTTAAACTTTCTCAACATAGTTAATAGTACACAAATGATTATCTACCTTAATGTTTGTTTTGGATGATTCAGCAACATCTAAGATTTCCTTTACCATAAGTACCTTTAACACCACCTCTTATTTCAATAATTTTCCTTCAGATGTGTTGGAGTAATCTAAATAGAAGTTTTCATCTTGTCATGATAAGAATGATTTGCTGGAGTAGCCTCAACAAAAGTTTGAAAAACTTTATCTTCTTGAATGTATGCCAGAGTAGTCTCAATAGCATTCGCAACCATCTCATTTTCAACCTTTTCTTCCTCAAACTCTTATTGTCAACTATTTTAACAACCACCTTCTCAATCTCCATTTCAACTGCTTCCATATTCTCAGACTGATTTTCTTTACATTCATATTTTGTACCTACTTTAAACACTCGCTCAAGTAGATCTCCAAACACAAACTTAGTAAAATAAATTCTTTGATTTTTTAAGTTTTTCTTCTTTCTTGACTTCTTCAAACTAATTTATAGAGATGTAATGATAAAGTATCATCATTTGATTCGACTAATTATAATATGCATTTATTTAAGAAACTAGTTGATTTTGGTTCTATGAATTCCTTAGTAAAATGGTCGGGGTTGTCACAGTTGTAACATCTGAGTGTAGATTTATCAAAACCAATTTTGCTTGTGTTATTTAAGCTTAACATCTCTCTATTTGTTCTTCGTGCAAAGTTTTTGGTTCTATGCACAACTATAGAGTCTAGTATTTGATGTCATTTTCTTCAACATTCTCAGGACTAACTTATTGCGAATCATCAACTAACACCTTTGGAGGACTACAAATCATCAACTAACACCTTTGGAGCACTTAATCTAACAACCATGAAACGTTCATAAATTTACATGAAAGTAATAAACAAGGCTAAGTGCCCTTCAGCAATTTGAAATTTTACATTGAAGGACTAGATTTTTTTCTTTGTAACATAAACTTTATAATTTTTTTGTTGAGGATGAACCGAAGAATATTGAGTTTGCATGGGAAATGAATACTGAACTTAGCTTGGAGCTAAATATTAGGAAACTTAAGATTCTTTGATCCAAGGAATGATAGGAACACCTGATTGCTGGTGTTGACACATTTAAGTATAACTGAAGTAGTAGTTTGGGTTGCTTGCCATTTTAGCATATAATATTATAGCTTCAGGACTTATTGAGTTAAGATGATTTACATATCTCTATTTATCTTCTATATCATAAAACATAGTAGTTGATATCAAATCACTCAAAGAGAGGGTGAATAAGACTTTGGTCCTCTTGATTGATAAATAATTTTTGTTCCAACTATGTGGCAATGACTCTAGCAACTTCTTATTGACAATAATATTCTCCAAGGTGCTTCTACACTCTTAATTATAGTAACAAGTTTGGCACACCTAACAATCTATGCTTCGAGAAGTTCTTTGATAGCATGATTAAACATATGGAATTTTTGGTTAAGCATATCCTTCTTGCTTTGCCTTTTGTCTTTGTTTCCTATTATCTGTGCTTCAAGAGCATCTTAGAGAACTTTAGCCTCTCTGAATTCTTTATAGTTATAGAAAATTTTAGTTGATAAAGCCATTGTGATTACTTCATAAGCCTTGTCATCAGCTCAAACTGTTTCATGTCCTCGTCATCCCACAAGCGCTCAGGCTTTTTGACCATCTCATTCTTTTAATTCTTATACATTGGTACCTAAGGTCCAAACTTGATCAATCTTGACATCCGAGGTTCATGACATGGTTTCCAAACATATAAGCTGAATTAGCATAATATTATTATTCATAAGTTTGAAAGGTTTGGTACTCGTACCAATCTTAGTGTTTATACTCAGAGAAGTAGTGGTGTTCTTAATGTTAGAATTAGCAGCCATTTCTGAATCTGGAATTGTACTTTGAAATTTTCCCAAAAGTTCCAAAGCTTTCACGAGCATATCAAGCAAAAATTTGATTATTTGTGCGAAATCTATGCAAAATAACTGTCTATTGCGAAATGCACAACTTCTCACGTGAAAACTTGTGAATAATAACCACCTTTTACGAGATCAAAACTTCTCACACAAAAACCCTAGTTTTCGCTTTTGTTCAACTTTTTTCAAATTTCACCATCTCAATTTGTCCAGAAACAGTATTAGAGCTCAATTAAGTTTAGTTAGGTTTTACTATGCACCTAATTATCTCTAATATATTTCAATTACAGGATTTTTCAACCCAAATCTTTTCAAACGAAAACTACAATTTGTCAAAGACTTTTCTCTCACCAAAAATCAATCAATTGTCATTTTAACCTCAAGACGAGCTTGATATTTTGTAAATTATTCAATAATGAGCTTCAAATCTAACCAAAAATCATTCAACAACACCTATTACTGTGATACCAATTGTAAGAACCAGGATTTTCAAAGAAAGATCGATATTTATCCATTAAATACGGAATAAATGATGATTGGGCTGGTTATCAAACCCATACAAGTCACAAAATCAAAAGAACAGTAAAGTACATAACTTTTTGCTCGTATTACTACTAATTCAAAGCAAAAAATTATTTATACTACACGGATGTTCTCACACAAAAACATAAGGTTTCCACGCTAAAACTCCAAGTTCTTCGTGTGACTTGTTTCTTAAACTTCAAAAAGTCGATTTTGAAATCTCAAGCCTTTTGGTTTTTTTCATATTACTATTTTCTTAAAAAAGATGGTAAGTGGTTTTTGCCACCGGCCAACTCTCATCCATTAACTTTTTTAATTTTACACATTTAATCACGTAGTGAGATTTTTTGATAATTGATCATAGATTTCTTTGCTTGGATAGGAACCTAGTCCCTTCTTCTAATAACAAAAGAAAATGAATTCTTGTCCAATATACCAACTATGATTTCCACGAAATGCTAGTCGTGGACTCTATTTGACAACACTTTTGTTTCATTTTCTAATCACTATCACCCATGCCCATAGATAACACATAGCCTTAGACCCCACATATGCAATAGATACCAAGATTTAGAACATAAAATAACTATAATTTTTAATAAATAATAAATTAATAAAAAGGTTCATTGCTAAAGAGAATAAATAAACCCTTTTTAGTTTTAATGATTATCACTAACTAGTATTAAGTCTATCGCGTTGCAGTAGAGGATGTAAAATCATAACCATAACATCAATAACACACCACCCCACTAGAATATATTAAATAATGAGAGTACAATTATCAAAGCTTAAGGTATAAGTTTAATAAAAAAAATTGGGGCTAATTAGTAATATTATAATACAATTTGAAGATTTGAAGAAAGAAATTTTAATAGTCAAAAATAACATTGAAATTAGTAAACCATATAAAAACCAAAAACAACATCTTTTTTAATATTTGTTCTTTAATGCTTGTTATCAATTTTCATATAGCGACTACTACTAACACTATCGGTTGTCTATTCATATTTATGTATTATCAAAACAGGGAAGGTTCAAATAAAAATTTAATATTTTTATGATAAGTTTAAAAACCAATATGATACACAAGTTCTCAGTTATAAAATAATAAATAATAAAAACATAATAAAAATAATTATAAAGCAAAAAATAATATAAAAATTATAAAAATAAGTAAAAAAAAATATTTCCCTCAACTAAATCTTTCGTAGAAAAATAAAAATTAAAAGAATTATAAAAAACTAAAAAAACTCATTTTTTACTGAATTTGATATACACATATGTAATACCTGTTTTTCGCATGTCTAAAACCAAATTTACATATGTGTATAATTTACACATGTGTAAAGAACAGGTTTATGATTTTTTTAAAAGTACATTAATATAGTAAATGTTGATAATAATTTTAAAAAACTAAAATTAATGGTGTACTTAAAAAAATAACGTCATGAAAAAAAATTATAAACATTTTGAAAAAAGATGTAAATGATATGTGATTTGCATGTGGTTTTACATGTGTGACTTATATCAGTTCGTAGAGTTGTTAGAAAAAAAATGATAATTTTCATGATAATCCTACCCTTATTATAACAAATATGAGAGTTTAATTTGTTCACTACAAATTTGGGTATCTAACTACCAAATTTTGCAACGAAAAACTCGGCCAAAAATTCAATGTTTGATGTGCAACTGAAAAACTTTTGGATATTTATCAACTTGCTAGTGACTGAAACCAGTCTTAAAAATGAGACCAAACCAATTTCAGTTGCAATACAGTTGCAATTTTACGCCCGTATAAATTTGGTCTCAAAATGGTTCCAAATAAAAAAGGTAACTAAATTAAATATTAAATTCCAGCCACAAATTATCTGAAAATTTGAAAGAAGAAAATAAAACTAAAAACTAAATATCAGTCCCAAAACCGGAAAAGATGAAGTAATAATCTGGAAATTCAAATGTGGTTGTAATACTGTCGCTAAAAAGGGATCACATATTAGTCTCACACCGATTGCTAGAAGACAGTCATAAATGTTGCAAACAGGAGTGTCACAAGGTTTACTACCAAAATTTAGTCGTTAAAGGTAATCTCAAAACACCCATAACTGGGAAAGTGGTAACATTTGCGACAGAGTTAATCTTGTTATCGCAACATCAGTTGCTAATCGATCCAAAGCTATTTACAAGCAAAACTTTTTCAAGTCATTTGTTTTTCTTCCCAAACTTTTTTTAGATATAAAATGTTAAATATACTTAAAAAGTCATAATTAAAAATATATACGGATTCAATTTATTATAACTCTACACTCGTGTTGTATACTCCTGCCAAGAAAAGAGTGGATGTTGACTTATTTATCTTCTTTAAATGTTGAAAGGGAACACTACTTATATTGGAATAAAAAGATTATGCTTAAAATAATAACCTAACGAGTAGAGGCGATTTAGATTAGGAGACTTGAAGCGTTTTTTGTTAACTATATGCAGGAGATTAAAAAAGATATAATGAGAATATTTTGTATCATTTTTAGTAAAATGCATAAATATAAATTTTGAAGTGTTTTATATGTACTATTAATAAAATCTATGAAAGTACCCCTTGGTTTTTTTTATGAATCACGTTATACACATTTACACACTGCTACCTGACTGGACCATACGTATTAAAAAGTTAGATGAAAAGTTAGGTGACAGATTATTTATTATTATTATTATCATTATTATCTACAAATACCACCACTTAAACCCTTATGCAACTTGACCACCTCCCAATACCCTTCCTTGACTTTCCATCGACATGGTGACTGCCACTCCAAGCATTGTGATTTTTTTGTTAATAGTGACAATATTACAAGCCAATGGCAACCCTCAGGTCCCATGTTACTTCATATTTGGCGATTCGATAATGGATAACGGCAACAACAACCGCCTTCCTACGCAAGCGAAAGTTAACTTTCTACCGTATGGGATTGACTTTCCGTACGGCCCCACTGGTCGTTTTTCCAATGGCAAAAATCCTGCTGATGTTATTGGTATATTTTTCCCTTGGTGTATATTAAAAGACATACACAAAGTATGTTATTTCTAATTGTTTTATTTTTTTGTCTGTTTTAAACAGCTCAGCTACTTGGGTTTTCTAAATTCATCCCACCTTTCGCAAATGCAAAAGGCAGGAAAATCATAACCGGGGTAAATTATGCCTCTGGGGCAGGGGGAATTCGAGATGAAACGTCAGAACATGTAGTACGTTTTTCTTATTTGGTACCCTGACTCATTGGTAGTGTTGTTATGTCTATAAAATAAACTCATGTATTTTTAGATTACCTTACTTTTTTTGTATCATACTAAATAATGGTCATGTGGTCAAACGTAATAATACGTAGTAGTTTGATGTGTGTTTCATCATAGTATGCTATTAGTTCACAACTATAAATGGTCGATCCATCATGTTCAATGAACATAATGTTACGTGACTTAGCGGTTTAGCGGGTCAATACCATCATGGGTTAATGCCGGTCATCCTTTCATGTTACTCATTTCTTTTCCTTATTTTTTTTAGTATTAGTGAAATTGTGTCCATAGTATGTAGTTATTTCTATTTTCATCATGCCAATGTTAATGTTATTTCGTACTGTTGGTTTTTGTAGGCATTTAAAAATAGACCTTTGCTTGTTAGGGAATAGTAACTAGAAAAATGGAGCAAAAGTTGTCTTTCTCTTATAATTTCATTAACAGATTAGGCGTGTCAAACTCGCTTCATAACATTGGTGCTTTCATCGACTTTCTCCACCTCTCACCATACCTCCTTGTCATGTACCCTCATTCGTAGATAAAATCTTCACTTCATTGGCCTAGAACATGACTAACCTACTCAAATCTACAACCGCAGGTACTAACGCTTTATCTCTACCCAAGAACATATATTTCTCGATCATAAATCCCATCTGGGTGCGACCATTTTATCTTTCCACAAAATACAAACAAACCAATCATCTCATCGCCAGTTTCAAAATTGCTGAGTCTAATGCCTCAAACCCTAATTAATAAAACCCACCACTAAGCCTTGCCAAAAACAACCGATGCCCACGAACATATTTGATTTCCACATTTATGTAGAGGAATCATCTTTGGATGATTAAACTTGTACAAACTGAAAGTTGCAAATCGCTTTCTGTAAACTATTTGAATTCAAGTCAAAAATTTAATTGGATAAAACTCGAATTACGAGAACAAAGTATGATTTGTTTGTGCATTTTCTATGAACCAGGTAGAATAAAGATGAAGACCAATTATAAATTCAAGTTTCTCCAAGGGGGAAAGGCTAGAAACTTTCATATGAAAGTTATATTTAAGTTCGATCAATTCAACCCTAGCTAGGGTCTCTGTCTCTTGGACCCCACTATTAGGGGCGCATCCCTCGGACACTTGCCAAAGGGTGTTGTTTTCCAAGGGGACGTTCCCCTTTGGAACCCTAATGCTTAGGGGCATCACCATCTAACAATTTATGAGGCTATAATACTGAAAATATATATAGTTGCCATGATAAGTAATTATTTAATGATCTCATTATTAAAACATTAGTAACGATTGGTCGTTGCAGGGCGCTCGAATAAGCTTGGATAAGCAAATAAAACATCACCAGATCATGATTTTTCGGCTCTCCTACTTGATTGGAAAAGGAAGTATACTTAAAACAAAAAAGTACCTAAACAAGTGCATATACACTGTTGGAATGGGGAACAACGACTATATCAACAACTACTTCCTCCCTGAATACTATAATACAAGTAGTGTATATACACCCGAACAATACGCAGAAGCTCTTGTGGAACAATATTCTCGACAACTTCAGGTTCAATTTTGAAACCCAAGAGCAAAAATAATCGTATAAAACAAGAAACCTTAACTAACAAGCATGAATACTCACAGGATTTGTATGAAAATGGAGCCAGAATGTTTGGGATCTTTGCAGCTGGTTATGTGGGTTGTACCCCAGGGATCATGACCCGCTTTGGTGTGAACTCATGTGTGGATTCGGTTAATAGTGCTGTCTTGCTGTTTAACTCTCGTCTTAATACTACACTAAATGATCTTAACAATAAACTCCCTGATGCAAAGTTCATCTTAATCGATAGTGTCATAGAGTATCCTGCTGGTTAGTTGTCACTTATGTTATTTTTTGATACTAATCAAGATTTTATGACCTATTTAGCATGTTGCTATATCGAACATTTGTGTATATGTACAGATATAAATGTTACTAGCACACCATGTTGTATGGTTTCAAGCACCAGTGGAAAAGGACAATGTGTTCGGAATCAAGTTCCATGCACCAATAGGGAAAATTATTATTTCTGGGACGCATTTCATCCGACTGAGAGGATTAATGTTATCACGGGAGCAAAGGCGTATGAAACGCTTTCTTCATTTTACGCTTACAAGGGTATTGCATTATCAAAGGATGAAGAAACTGGCTACATTAGTGATGCATAAGGGTTCGAACAACCGATTCTAGTATCTTTTTATATATTGTGTTCTTGTTCTATATTATACCAAATAGTACTTTGTTCAATTTGGGACGAATTTGTAACATCTATGATTAAGAAGCATATACATGAAGTTAAGTGTTTAAATGATGTAGTTTAATTGGTAATAGAAAAGCAATTAGGGAATTGAATAATTTATTTTTTATAAAACATTGGCATAAAAATCATCTTCATATGTACAGGAGACATTAGAGGAGATTGTGTTGGGTTAATCTTAATTGGGTCAAGTCGGGTCACGGCTTATTAGAAAGTTTATTTGAGTAATGTTTTAATTTGAATATGTCAAGCAGGCTAGTAGTGGGTCAAATAAGTAGTTTAATGTAGCTGATTTCATAGGAGAATTTAGAGTGGTTAGTTAGTTGATTTGACTCCACGTTTATGTGAAGTCTGTTGCATGTAATTGACTATATAAGGTTTGTTTTGTTTATGGAATAATAGTGAGTTTCTTTCTGTGTATTACTCCCGCATACATACGTGAGTTTGTGTGTGTTTTGTTGTGCGGATTGGGGCCTGAACCAACAGATAGCTTGTGTGTGTGTATATATATATATATAAATATATCGATTGTATTTTCATAACTAAATTCAACTTTTGATTTCTAAATCATATCACGGCATCAGCCTAGAATATCGATCTTCCCATCAAAACATTTGATTTTTTTTCCTGTTTCCAACTCTTAATTTCTTCTAACCTCTTTCATGGCTGCTTCTTCTTCATTTATTCCCATGCTAGCTCATGTTCATCTTCTTACCATCAAACTCTCCTCCACCAACTATGCATAACTTGCGCGACACGTTTTGGTAGCTAAAAAAAGAGATAGCATTGTTGCTAAATATGGTTGGAAATTTAAACATCTTTGTGACCAACTATTAACCATCACACCTGGTTGACGACTCCGACAAAAGCAACATCTTTTTTAATAAATTTCATATAGCGACAACTTCTAACATTATCGGTCGTCTAATAATATTTATATATTATGATAATTTTATAAATATGAGAGTTTATATTGATTACTACAAATTTGGGTATCTAACAATCAAATTTTGCAACTGAGAGGTGGGTAACTTGCAACCGATAAACATTCGGATATTTATCCAACCTACTTGTGATTAAAATCAGCTATGAGACCAAATGTAGGAACCGTTCATATAAAATAAAAAATTCAAACAATTTTATTGATATACTCAATACAAATGAATATAAATAAATGACTATTAATCACTTTTACAATGATACATTTACAAAAATAGAAAAAACAAAAATGTAAAAGTTGAGGATCGTGTTCAACACGAGGCCCTTAAAACAAATTTTGAGCCTCCCAAAAGAACTCGTTTTGTTTCCCAGGGTACAACAGCCGAAGTAGTTTGTACTACCGGGATTAATGTAGAACACGAACTTGTTTGTAGAAGAGAATCTAGAGAGATAGAGAACATGTTTTGCTGCAGGTTTCGAGATGTGTTTGTGTGTCTTTCTACTGAGCTACACTCGGTATTTATAGTGGAATTCGAACCATAACAGCCACCCAGCCATTAATCCGAAATCGAAACTGCTTAAGTAATTCGTAATTAACAGTCGTCGGTTTCAGTCAACGTGTAACGGAAGCTGTTACGAGTCACAACTCTAACCGCACACCAAGGTCAGTCGCACAGTGCAAAGCGCACCATCAAAGCGCCACATTACGCCCACATGCCCATGCCGCGCGCGCGTGTGCGAGTGCGAGTGCGAGTTAAGGGTGTTTTGCACCCTTCGCGAATCCACTTAGTGTGACACATTAGGAAATAATATTGGCAAGAGGTTATAGAATATAAACCATTTTATATTCTTTCTTTCCTCAATTTGGGACAACTTTCCACACTATTAATTCCTAATGTCATTAATCACATTAATTTTCATTCAACACATTAATTTATTGAGTAAATATTAATAACCATATTAATATTATCAATAAATTTCCAATAATCCCCCACATGAATGAAAACACTTCTCTAAAAAATTCAGCAGTCAAATGTTGCAAGATAGGTAGGTCTTCCCTTTGAACCTTCCTTTGTGATGTATACTTAGTCTCCTAGTGGTGTAGATACGATGTCTTTGAACAGACCCTGTTTTATGTAGACGACAATATACAATTACACAACACTCTTCCTAGTTTGATCAACCCCTCATTATCGTGTCCGTTAATGGTCATGGAACACTTTCCTGGTTCTGCTAGAGCTCTAGGATTTGCGCCTCTCCACAAATCCATTCGAAGCGACCCCACTTCTCTCTAACATAGGTGATTCGATGAATCATTAAAAGCATCATAGTTATATTGATTCCCATGAATCATCTAACCTTAATATGCTTAACCTCATTTTGGTCACTTGTTCAGGGTACTCCCTAGAGTGAATAGACTAGGAAGTTCGTCACCCCTTTAAGTTTTAGGGTACTCCCCTATAGTGACTCCGTTGGTCATATGATTAAGTTGTCTTATTGAACCTAGATCTTGGGATCTCCAGTCAACTAGGTTAGGTTTCCCTCATATTCCCCTTTTTCGTGGGCTTTAGTCCATTCCTCTTGACAACTTATAAATTATTTCTATGCTTAAGCCTTTTGTTAACGGGTCTGCAATGTTATCTTTTGACTTAACATGGTCAATCGTGATAACACCCGTTGATATTAGTTGTCGTACCTGATGTGCCTTGATTTGCCATGTACATTGAGCTTTTGGCTCTACCAATTGCCGACTCACTATCACAATGTATGCAAATAGCCGATAACGGCTTTGGCCATCTTGGAATGTCTTCAACAAATTGGCGTAGCCATTCAGCCTCTTCTTCGGCTTTATCCAAAGTGATAAATTCCGATTCCATTGTGGATCTAACTATAACGGTTTGCTTGGATGATCTCCAAGATATTGCTGCTCCACCAAGTAAGAACACATACCCACTTGTTGATTTGGAATCTTTTATATCCGATATCCAGTTTGCATCAGTATACCCTTCAATCACAG
>BJCM01191958.1:0-21001 GCA_018326385.1 Flaveria bidentis
AAAGTTTGTACATTGCTAGCATGCAAAGCCGATAATCAAACCAAAGTGTCCACTAGCGTAATCTTAGCATTAAAAATGACCCAAGACCGTAAATATTGAATAACTTAACATAGACCCATCATAATAGGGCGGATGTGCTAGTCCTATAGCGCTATACATGTTAAGGGAGGTTTAGATTGCTTGCAAGATAATGTATTCTAGAATGTATTCACAAATAGTATAACAAGTAAGCATGTTTGTATGAATTGAGTTTTAGAATGATTTTGATTGAATGAATAATTGAGTGTATTTGATAATTGATACATATTGCAACCCAAATAGTGTTAAAACAAAATGGGTGAAGTACGACTCACAGTTTGGCGATTAGAATCCACAAGAATAGATGATTGAGTTTAAATGATTCACCAAAGTCACCCTAAAAGGTAAATGAAAGTTTGTAAGTTTAGGATTCAAAGTTTGAGATTTTAGTAATTAGAAAGTATACAAAAATTACAAATACGAGAGTAAATGAAAGTATATACTACTTAGACACTTATTTGGACACCATGTATTGGGTGTGTTCTTTATGAGTTTTAGTCACTCATTGGAAGTCCAAAATAAGGAATCATAAGTATAATGTCTACCTTAACATATAACATTCAACCATGGTTGATTGATATTATGGTTTGGTTTTGACTAAGTATTATATAGATATAAATATAAGTCATGCATTAGAGGTAGAGTAATCCACAAACCTCAAGTGTTGTATTTATATAGGTCATGTATTGGAGGTAGGGATATCCAAAAACCTCAACATTATCACCATTGCACAAAATCTCCACATAAGGGTGATTCAGATGGTCATGAGTATATAAATAAAAATACTTAAGTAAATTGACTAGTTTGACTAAGTGTTCAAGTGGGGTATGGTGGATAATTTAGTTGTAGAACCAAGGTTCAACATCACCATTTCATACCATAACACAAGCCTTTCAACATTGGTTGGAGGCTTGGTTTGGTTTCATCCACTTCTTGATTTGTAGATCACTTAGTGTTTTGTAAAGATGAAAGAATGGAGTGTAAAAGACTTAAAATTTCATAAATATAACTTCAACACAAGCCTTCCAACATTAAAGTTGTTGGTGACTTGGTTTAGTATGTAAAAGGTTTAAAAATAAAACAAGAAAACATGTATGAAAGCATCAAGTATAATATTTCTAACTTGGACCTCAAAATGGGGGTTACCATACTTGTATCACCTTGGTGACTAAGTGGTTGTATCCTAGAGGTTATTCCAAATGGTAGAGAAAATGAAGAAGAAAGTAAGAAAGAAAGTATAAATATATAAATAAATTAATTAATTAAAACTCACAAGTTGTTCTTGAATATTTCTTGCTAAAAAGATGAAGTTTTGGATGGATTGAGAGAGTTTAGAGAGAGTTTAGAGTGATGAAAGTGATTAGAGAGTGATTTGAGTTAGTATTTATAGATAAAAATTATGGTTGGACATTAATGAAAGTAGTTGGGGAGATGAGTGGAAGTAAATTCAATAGTTTTAAATTTAACCCTTCAACTTATGTTATTTATCAATTTGCATCAAAACTAATGATTAAATATATTTTGGGTATTTTAACGTATGAACCATAAAAGAAACCTTATAAATAATTATCCAAAAAATAAGTCTCGATAAATTGCTTGGTTTTGCATTAAAATGCGTATTTGTAATTGTTTAATTGTTAAACAAGCATATAATGAAGAAAGAGGATGATTACAATAAAAAAATAAATGAAATACAATAAAATAAATAAATGAGAACTACGGAACGTTACAGGCTGCCCCTCCACCATTGTTTCCGATCATGATCCTATTTTCCTCAGCCATATTTGGAAAGATTTTATGTGTTTACAAGGAATCCAGCTTGCTTATTCCTCAGCTTACCATCCACAATCAGATGGTCAAACCGAAGTTTTAAACCATTGCTTGGAATCTTACTTACGTTGCATGGTTATGGATGACCCTTTACGATGGGCAAAGTGGTTAACTTTGGCAGAATGGTGGTATAATACCACCACTCACTCGGCTACCGAAATCTCCCTTCGAGGCTCTCTATGGAATTCCACCACCACTACATATTCTGTACATTCCACACGACTCTCATTTGGAATCTATTGATGATTGGTTTCAACTAAGGGAAGCTAAGTTGGTTACCTTGAAAGCTAATTTAGCGAAGGCCCGGAATCGTATGAAACAAATGGCCAATCGGCACCGTTCTGAATGTAATTTCGATGTGGGTGATTGGGTTTATGTCAAACTCCAGTCACATGTTCAAACTTCTTTGAAGGCTCATCGTCATCAGAAGTTATCGCCGTTTACTATGGACCCTTCTTAGTCGTTGAGCGCATTGGTCGTGTTGCTTATCATCTTGACCTGCCTGCTTCCTCACAAATTCATCCTATATTTCATGTTTCCTTGCTCAAATTAGCTCCCTTGGGAAGTCGAACTCCAGTGGTTCCCCTTCCTGCTAAGCCTCGATTTCAATTTCAACTGCGGGCTATTCTCGATCGACGTTTGAGCAAAAAGGGTAATTGTGCCACTGTTCGTGTTTTGGTACATTGGCACAACTTGCCTGTCATTGAGGCAACTTGGGAAGATTTGGAAGACCTTCAACTTCGTTTTCCAGATTTTGATACTTGAGGACAAGTATAGTTTTGAGGGGCGGGTATTGTTACATATACAATAGCACTCTAAGGACTAAAGTTGTAATTCTGAATAGTTGGTGGTGTCTTTTGTAATAAGTTGTAATTGACCTACTAACTAACTGTCAGTTAGTTAGTTGAGTACCGGTATTATTACCCTTAGCTTGAATGAATGAAGTACACTTGATTGATTGAAACTCTCTCTCTCTCTTTTGGATTCTCTATTCGATTGTATCACTTCTTGTAATGCTTCTGGATTTTTAACTCAACCATTACATAATTGCATGAAAAGTGAAAATATGGTTACAAATAAACTCGATCCATATAATTGTATCCATATAGATGGATCTAATAATTTGAATCATGTTGCCTGGGTCTTAACGGAAGCAACTTTTCAATCTTTTGGGGTAAAAATGAGGTTTGCCTCCAGCTTACCCTCCTCAAACCTTACCAATAGTTTTTTGTTATGAGTAAGATTTTACTAAATATGTTTGTTTATTTGTTTGATCTTTGATAACTATGCATACACTTGTAGTAAGTGGATTTCTTGAAGTGTTCATGAGGACAATGTTGTAATAAAGCATGTGTTGCAGCGTCTCGCCCAGAATTTAACCCGTGTCCGAAATCCTAATACCTTAACCTGAGACAAAGAATAGCATAGTATCAACATTAGCTAGGTCTTGCTACCAAGCACAGGTTGAGTATGAATATAGAGTTGATACATTCCTTGAGTCGCCATTTAACCTCTGATCATTTGTTTTTCCTCATTTCTTTTTAACCGCTGGGTATTTGTTTTTCCTCATGTAATTGTATTCTATACAGAAAGATGGGCATCAATATATGATTTGATGGGATAATGTCATCTATCGAAACGTTGGTCTTTCTAAATTTGTCCCTAGTATTGGGTTAGGTTTAGTTAACTAATATTTATTATTGCGGGCTAACAACGTCTAGCTAAAAGAATATACATTATTTTATAGAAAACCGGTGCCTTTTAAACATACTTCACTACAAAAAAGAGGGGTATTTGAGACTGAAAATTTAGTCTTTAATACTTCTAAATCAGTCTCTGATGGATATCAGGGACTGATTTTGCTAGTCCCCATTCAGTTTTAAATACCTAGTCCTAGATACTCTTATTAGTAACTAAGTTTCAGTCTTAATTGTGTGCCACCAACAGGGAATAACATTTAGTCTCCTAGACACATAGTTTCAGTCCTTAATCTATTCTCCTGTACCATGTAATTTCAGTCTCGAATATCTTTTTATGTGTGACTAAAAATCAGTCTTCGATGTGAGCTTTTTAAGACTGAATATCAGTTCATAAACCTTGTCGATTTAGTTCCAGATTCGTTTAGCTAGATTCAAATTCTATGATAATTTAGTCTTGAATTATACATTGTAGAGACTAAGAATTAGTTCATGATAACATACCACTCGGTCTCTGTTATCTTTTTTAGAGACTGAAAAATAAGCTTAGGTGCTATGTGTTTTAGTCTCGAATATGTATTTTAGCAACTAAAAGTCGGTACTTTTTAAGAACTTTTTCAATCTCGTATATGGATTTCTTTAGACTAATAATTAGTCCTTGATAAAGACCTATTTCAGTATTTAATATAGTATTGTAGGACAGAAAATTAATCTTAGATATCATATTATTTAGTGTCGAACATATGTATTAGAGACTAGAAATCAGAATGTTTTGATTACTTTTTCAGTCCTAAATATGTTTATTACAAACTTTCAATATTAAAATTTCTTCAGTCTCTTTGTTTAAGACTAAATTATATTTTTGGATACCATATTAATTAGTCCACAATATGTGTTTACAGTCCATAATTGAATTACTTTTTAGAACTCACAATCTCCAATACACTATCATTTAGTTCTCAACAAATTTAACAAACAATATCATAACAAGTAAACTTTAAAAGAGTAAACAATCAAACATATAACTAAATAATAATACTCGGTTGATTAATTTTAAACTTCAAAATAGTAAACAACCAATACTAGATCAAACTATCACTATCACGAACATCACCATTGAGTTGCTCCTTGGAGCAACTGTACTTTTATTTGCTTTGTTTCAATTCTTCTCCAAGTGAAGCAGTTTGATTTCGAAAAGTTGGGCCTCGCTTGATGCTTGTCGAGAGGATTGAAGTTGTCATCCACAAATCTTTTTTTCTAAACACCGGTCCAACGTCTACCATCCATGCCGATTTTATTGTTTTCTCCTTGACACACACGCTTTCAATTGCCTCCTTTTCTAGCTCATGGTGTATGGTAGTCGTTATAGTTGTACCTTCTGAAACTATAATCAAGTTGACATAATCTTAGGAAGTTATAGCTTACATATTGAATGCGTGCGTCATCATTTAACCATCCTTGTTTTGTAGCATTAAAATGAAACTTGTGATACACTTCAAAAGGGGTAGGCTGTGTTTGAGTCTCACTATTTATGATAATGAAAATAAAGAACAAAATCATATTTCAGTCAACAAAATCAGTGAAGTATTTTTAGGCTATTTATAAAATCATATTTCAGTCAACAAAATCAACAGTAGCCTATTAGTTAGTTGAAGCCATATTGACTCATTTTGATCAGTGAAGTATTTTTAGGCTATTTACAAAGAAATTTTACTACCATATGAACTCATTTTCATCATGTTTTCATGCCTTTTTCTCTGCTGCATATGACCGACCGAATAGAACCATTTTGCCCATTAATCGGTTGAAGCCATTTTGCCCATATCGACCTATTTTGATTGGTAAAGTATTGGCTATGTTTTCATACCTAATTTTAGGCTATTTATGTGTAATTTTTCTGCCATATGAACTCATTTTGATCATATTTATCATGCTCTGTTCTCTTCTCATACATATATGACCCACCAAACAAAACCAACAACAACTACTATGAAACAACTATAAAACTACAATAGAAGTACAAAGCTACCATTAAATGAAATATCAAATTGTTGAACCATTAAGGTCGAAATTAACCTCACAGAAGCATGATTCAGATGATGATAGGTTAAAATTGTGTACCTTAGTTCACAAATTAGGCTAAAATAAACTAACAGCGATGGATAGCAAGTAGCGATTGCGGTGGCCTCCGAAGTTTCTTGTGAGTATCTATGACTCCTTATGCATGAATAGATTTGTAATTTTGAGAAGAAGGAAATCATCTTGTATTTGAATTTGGAAGAGATTTCGCCAAAATCTCTGAATTGAGTGTTTTAGTGGAGCCAAAATAGGAAGAGATATGAATGCCTTTTTCATTTGAACAATGAAATTGTATAAGATGCTGATATTTTAAGTTATATAAAATTATTTCTTTTTTTTGGGTAAAGGGTTAAAATTATTTCTTTTTTCAAAGGAACAAAAATACATACTTTAAAATGTGAACCGATTATGCGTTTTAATATATGGATAATGTATATCTATACTAGGTTAAAATTACGTGTAATACACAGGTTAAAATATATGGACGTGTGCAGTTTTATTATTATTTATTAGTATAGATATAATTTAGTGATAATTTAAAATATCTAGCGATTGTGTGTTTTAAATTATTACTTTCTATGTATATATGTATGTGTGAATATATAACATACAATAGTCAATAACATTAGTTACCTTTTAAGTGACACTGTTTTTTATAGCATTTTATTATAGGCGTTATAGATAAAGTTATGTTTAGAACTAATACAAATAAAATAGTAAATAATGTTAGTTACCCTTAAGTGGCCCCCGCTATAATTATTGGTAATATCGACCCTAATTGACCTAAACACTCCCACTTTACTCTAATTAATCTAAATGGGTACGAATTTTTTATAGCATTTTATGGACAGGCGTTATAGATAATGTTATGTTTAAAACTAATACAAATAAAATAGTCAATGACGTTAGTTACCCTTAAGTGGCTCTGGTTATAATTATTGGTAATATCGACCCTAATTGACCTGAACACTCCCACTTTACTCTAATTAATCTAAATGGGTTCGGATTTTTTATAGCATTTTATGGATAGGCATTATAGGTAATGTTATGTTTAAAACTAATACAAATAAAATAGTCAATAACGTCAGTTACCTTTAAGTGGCCCTCGTTATAATTATTGGTAATATCGACCCTAATTAGCCTAAACACTCCCACATTACTCTAGTTACTCTTAACATTACTCTACTTGTTTACCAAAATAATCGTAATGGCTCATGTATATTTGGGTTTTTAATAGCATGTAAAAAATTGCCATTATATATATTACTAATTACAATTTTTTTATTTTATGTTTTGATTTAAATTTTACGAGTTATACATCACAACGTGCGCATGTGATTCATTGTTTTTTATACGTTTTTTTTCTCATTTAACGACCATCTTATGTTTTAGTATTTGTAAAAAAAATTACCCAAAATAATTATAATGCTATCTACAATTATTTAAACCTAACCAAAAAATTCCTTGTGTTTTCTAGGCCCAAATACCCTTCCCCATCAGATCGTTGGATTCTCAGATCGTTCTCCATCTCCATCCTATTTCTCAATATATCATAAATCCTTGCCATCTCCGCACGCAAGCTCGCATCGAATTCGATTTTTGAAAACTTATTTTCAGTCCCCTAATATTGATCTGTTCATTAGAGACTGATTATTAGTTATTCATATAATGACATTTAGGTTAACTTTTTTGGAATTGAGTACCATAAAATTTTCCTTCGATAAATGTTATTGTGTATATATATTAAGGACTGAAGTTTAGTCTTTAATAAGTTGTCCAGGTTTTAGGGACTGAAAATTACTCGCTAGCATGAGTCCCAAAAAATTCAGTCCCAAATATACTTAGTGACTGATAATTTAGTCTCTGATAGTATGTATACAAGACTAATAAATCAGTCCTTAATATTTTAGTACCTAATAGTCATTTTGCTTGTAGTTCTAAATCTATACTAATGTCTACTATGAAACCGTAATCCTCAATTACTTAAATAAGGCACACCTTATTACTTTTGCAACAACAATCATATCCTAGGTTAGGGATGACTGTACCTTGGTTTTTGAATGCATGAAGGGTCATGCTAAAAAAGTCCATTAGTCTCGTCGTAAGATGAGGCCATTGACAACCAACCTTTGGCGTGAGAATAAACTAGCTATTCTTTGAAAGTGATAATGAAGATAAAATGTCCGGAATGTTAAGTGTGTGTGTGTGTTAATTGTCAAGATAAGATACCTGGGATGCCAAATGAATCCTTATATTAGCAAAAATCTCACCCAAGACGAGCTTAGGTTGTTTTGCTTTCTGCTACTTACGGGAGTCTAAACCATCTCTTTCTACACCGTAGAAATGATCTATACCTCTATGGCTAAAGTCCACTTAAAAAGCAATAAGTCTTTTAAAAATGATCGTTATCTATGTCATCCTTTGGCTATTTAAGTTTGCTTTGTGCATTGATAAGGTCAGCGTACTAACGTTATCAATTATACATCTTGATAACATAAGACTACATGTCTTGCTTTTGATACGAGAATACACATAACTTGATAAAATACGAGGAATTAACACATGTTTTCGCTTTTCCGTTAAAAGAAATACAAAAGATAATATTGGGTAGAAAGAACGAACTCGTGGAGACCACGTACACTCGTAACAACTTTTTTATCAATATATGAAAACATCCATAACGTGTCTCTTTCTTCACCTCTCCCCTACCCCCTTCATTCCTTCTTCTTCAACTCTCACCCCCTGCAACACACACACAACACATTCACACACACACACACACACACACACACACACACACACACTCACTCTCTACTAAGCTTCTGAAAATGGCGATGTTAAGCAGTGCTGCATTTCACAGGCTCACATCTTCATCTCCTTCGATATCACCTTCACCTCCACTTCTACCTCCCACCGCTTCACCATTATCCAAATACACAACCAGAAGCACCAGAAATAGCGTTTATTTCACTTCCTTTGCCCTTCACAAGCCAATTCAAACCGAAATCATTCAACAACAACAACAACAGGAAGAAGATGATGAAGAAGAAGAAGAAATCGTAATGGCGGATGGTGATGAAACTCTGTTATACTCTGTCTCACCTCTCCCTCTTCTCGTACTCGCTGCACTCCCCGGAGGTAATTAACTGACTAATCCTGATTCCGTCATCTCAATTCGCTTTCACACATTTGGTTTATTCATGATTGTTGCAACATTAGATCGCTGTTTGAATTGTGCGACGTTTGATTTTGTGAAACCATTAGATCGCTGTTTGAAACTTTGAATTGTGTAATGTTTGATTATGTGAAACCGTTAGATCGGTGTTTGAATTGAATTGAATTGTGGAATGTTTGATTTTGTGAATGTTAGCTGGAACTGTTAGATCGTTGTTTGGACCTTTCGTTGAGCTGGTTAAATCATGGAACCTTCCAGATTGGCTCGTACATTGGGGCCACCCTGGTAACATGGTATATAACTACTATATACTTTCGATTTGAATATATTTGTAGATCTTCATATTCATACTGATCTGAGATGGACTCTGTTGATCTTATCATCTTGTAGGCAGTCGTGCTCTTCGCCATGGGTGGTTATGGGACTTATTTAGGGTTTCGAATTCGGTTTTCGGATGATGTGGTAACAATCTTTACTACAACATTTGCTTTGTTTTATTTTTAAATTGCAGTATTACATTTGGTTTTGGCGGTTTTTTCTCAAGTGTTAAACTGTCAAGAGTGCATCGTGAAGCAGACCGTTTGTCCGTTTGGATCTCAAACCGGCCGAACGGGCTGACTTGCTTTGGGTTGATGTTTGCTTTGGGTTGATGTTTAAATGGTTTATGAACACCCTTACCTCAAACCGTAAGATTTTAACTAGTAATCATGTTTTACAAAATAAAAAGGGTTACACCATGAAAAACCTAACTTACTTTTTCATTTTGTATAAAAAGTCTCCCACCTCAATGTTTGTTAAGTGGAGTCTCTAAACTTGTTTAAAGCGAACATATTGGTAAAATCAACGAAATCAGAAAGTGCGTTGGTCTTTTTATGATATTAACCTAAAAAAAATAAACTAGAAAACAAAAACATGAGTGATTGACATTGAATGAATGAATTCAGGAGGAAAAAGCAAAGGCTAAAGATTTGCATCCTAAGCTCCTAGGCGGAATGTTCTTCTTTTTCGCTCTTGGAGCCACCGGTGGTGTGACCTCTCTACTTACTTCCGATAGGCCCATCCTCGAAAGGTAACCGTTATAGTGCATGTGCATATAATCTTGTAGGTTTAAGATTCTTTGTTAACAGGATATGTGTCCTTTGAAAACTTATGCTGTAATTGTTTATACATTGGTTTCTTGCAGTCCTCATGCTGTGACAGGAGTCATCGGTCTAACGCTTTTGGCCATACAGACAGCATTACCAACATTATTCGAGGTGAATCCGACTCTCAAACCATTTTACTTTTATACATTTCAGTTATCTATTTACATTTGGTACAACATAAGTTGGATTATCTAACATAATTTTTTGGATTTAATAGAAATAATAGTGGCATCTTAGCCTACATTTTAGTAAATTGACTAAACTTGGAATGATATGATAATTCATAAACAAGTATGTGACCAGTGACTAAAATTGTTGTTTTCAAGTATGTAAATGAAAGGAGGAATTTAAAAGCGCTGATAAGCACCTGAGTCCCTCTAGCAGAGGTGTTAAGTTTTTTTATCTAGCTTTAGTTGGTTTTCTGTCTTTAATCTTCTTAAAGGTCACATGTTATACTGTGAGTTTTCAGTAACAGGTTTTTACAGTTACCAAAAGAAAGAAGAAATAATAACGTTTTTTTTTTCTTGTTTTGCTGGCAACTTGTAGAACTCTAAAAAGAGTGTATTTCTTTTGCAGGGAAATCCGGGGCTAAGAAATGTTCATGGGATCTTAGGTAGCGGGATTATGGCATTGTTTCTTGTACATGCGGCCCTTGGTCTTCAACTCGGTTTGAGCTACTAATTTGAAAAGGAGATTACAACGGTTTTGTTATTCGTTTTATCGATGAACTGTATAAAAGTTAGCCTTGTGGGGGCATTATATAAATTTTATTTATTTTTGTCAAAAATTGTGTATTTAATTGGTTATACTCTCAGGTAAAGTTCTTAGTGTTTCTGAAATTTCTTTTTAGCCTTCCTAATCCAATAAAGGTTGGAAAGCATCCAATCCAATGCCTTTATATAAGCATCCAATCCAATACCTTTATAGTTTATATACTAACAAGTGGGGGAAAACGGTTAAAAGAAATAAAATAGGTAAAAAGTAAAAACGACTATATATGCATTATTCAACAGCTAGTTATTTTATTAATAAAATTTTAATGTTGAAATCAAAACAATTGATAAAACTTTAAAACTGAAATTAAAACAAATAATGAAACTTTAAGGCTAAAACTGAAACAATTAATAAAACTGTTAGAGGTAAATTGATGTATTTTAAAATTTTTTGTTCAGGAATTAGTGTCAAAATTAACTCAAAAAAATTTAGGTTATTTTTTTAAATTTAAACCAATTTTTAAACCAGTAGCATATCGACCCTATCCGTTTCGAGTAGGTTAAGTTTTTCCACTTCCCAAATCCATTTCAAACCCAAAGCGATTTCACAAGAAGCGTTTTGACTTTTAATGAGAAATGATTCAAAGAAAAAACTGGTTTCGTGCACCTCTATGACTGATGTTACAATTGAAAACCTTGAAAGATGGTCATTCTATCATTCCTACGATCCTATCTACCGATCAAATGACATGTAAAGAACTCTGTAAGATGTAACTTGAAAGATGTTGCTATAAAGCCCAAAGCAAACAAAGCCCATTAGGCCTTCGTATTAGAAGTAGAAACAAACTATAGGCCCAACAACCTATCTAATATTCTAGAAACATACAACACATAAAGATGCAACAATTTATGTGGGCCGCCAACGTGTTGAAAAGGCCCAATTCAACAGTCCGACCCGTTTTGACTCATCAATAATTACTTATGGAAAAAAGGTACTGAGGAGTTAATCCAACTGGTTCATTCGGATCCGATTTCATTTAAACTCGTTTGATACTTTAATTCATCCCAATCGCCACCTATACCCCCAAAGTATTCTTCGTTCATTTTAAGATCAATGCTAGATTTTTATATCCACTATTATACTTTTTATGATCGAGTGTCTGATACTAAAAAACTTAATGTTCCACCAATACATGTTAACCGACGGGCATAAAGGATGCACTGGGTGCTTGACATAACTCAGTTTTGCGTATGGGCCAGGGTGGGGCTGAATCATATCATGATCAAATGTATGCAACGTTACCCTACATTTTGTGCAAGAGGTTGTTTCTCACCTCTTTAATCTATGACCTCAAGGTCAAAAGGCAACAACTTTACTAGTTGTTAATAGATCACCCTAATTAATACATGTTAACCAATAGAATCAGGTAAAATACAGTTTGTGCTGGTAAACGGCGGAGCTTGAACCACACCATAGGGGTGGAGACGAAAGTAAATTATTTTAGGGGGATCGAACTCTATATTTGTTAAAAAATTTATACTACCAGACAAAAAATTTACACTACCAATCCAAAAATTAAAACTTCTAGCAAAAAATAGGCGGGCCGGAGGCCCCCGGTCCATAGTAAGCTTCTTCGCCTATGGTGCTAGCGATGTAAGCTTTAAAAGGGATAAAAATATAAAAACTGATAGAAGCTAGATTCAAACTTGAAATTTATATTATTCTATAAGGAAAAGTGAGCTAATGATTGATTGATTAATCATACAAGTGAATAGAAGCAATCATTTTCGAAAATAACGACATTATCACATAAAGAAGATTATCCTAAAAATTTATGCTATGCGCATTTTGTCAAAAGAAGATTGCCCACTTATACCAACGATGCTAAATTAGAAATTCCATTCACAAGGAAAAGAAGCATATTTGTTGTATGATAGGTGTGACCCGACACGAATCGTTATAACTTAAAAGTTGATAATCAAGTGTTTAAACACGGGATATGCTCATGAGGTGTTTGATAAAATGTTCAAGAGACGCAATAGGCTAGTGTGTAATGGTGTTTTGGATACACCAGAATGGATGTGTGAGTTGAATTTCGTTTGATAAAAAAGATTTATGTGGTTTGCGAAACATGATGAAATGGAGCAATTGTAGTTAGTTGATCAATTCTTCAAACTAAAAAGAAAAATCATATAACAAGGTGTAGTTAAACCTTACACGAATATCTAGTGTATTGAGAGATGGATAGAACTGAATGGCTTTGAAGTTGATTCGTAACTAGGGCTGGCAAAACATGTATTACCGTGTTTAACATATTAGAGATGACACATATAACTCACATATCATACATGTAAAAGACTTGTTTAACTACTTATATATTATGTCTATAATTTTTTTATATGTTTTTATGAACCAATAATCTAAAATAAATCAATTTAGTCGGTTGGTTTTAGTTTTGTACAATTTAGTCCACGGTTTATGGTTTAATAAATCAATTTTAGTTTAATTGGCAGTTTCAATCTTGAAATCAATCTTTCAACCCTTTGCAATATGTAGTTATGTATATGTATAGTATTCATTAGCTATCTTTGTTAAAAAAAAATAATAAAAACTAACGATTTTAATATATTCGATCATTTATTTGTTCAGTGTGACATGCTTTTGTGTACAATAAAGTATACCAATTTTCGCATGCCTTCTTTGCATAATTAAAATGAATAAATGTGGGGTTTTACTTGCAATTGATGTTATACACGGAAACAAGCCATATAATTTTGATGTACATCTTGGACATGACTCCACATCTACTTGGTCCACAACCATAAACATCATTTATATCATTATAATATAATGGAACGGATGAAGAACTACAAAATTATATCAATGATTAACAATCAAACAATGGCATCTTCAACCACTAAAATCAAATATTCAATAGCAATTATAATTTGGTATTTTAATTGCTACTCAAAAAGAAAAAAATGAGTCATAACCATCATTATTTAATATTTATAGCTTTAGATACAATCGTTCAAAGTTTCAATGTACAAATCCAAAATTTCAATCATGTATTCTAAACAAAGTAACGAAAATAAGGAAAGTATATGATGCCTATATCAATATTTTATGCGATAAATTTGGATGATCGTATACGATTATCATGTTAGACCATGTCTTAATATCAGTGTTAGAAAAAATCACGACTAGCCTCTTATTAGTCGGCGATTAGTCGCTAATCGGAAGTTGGCCGCTTCGATTTCACCAAATCGGAGGTGCTAGCCGGTAGTCGGTCAAAATTGGTCAAAGTCGGACTAAATCGTCCAAATTGGCAGTGTTCCGACGAAGGTAACCGCTGGATTTTCCCATTCGATGCCGGATTTGCCGATTCCAGTGATGGGATCGATGGAAGGGTGCAGTCGCCGGTAACTGAAACGATGAGGGAGAGGGTTGTTTTTAACTTTAGGGTTTAATGATTTGATAAGTTTGTGCATTTTTACATACAACCCTCTCAATATTCACCAATTTACAAATTATCCTCTAAATTTGTAAATTAAAATCATATAAAAGTATAAAATTATACATAAATTTGTAAAATAATACATAAAAGTCTGATCCAATTAATCTCGATTAATCCTAATTAATCCTTAGTTCTTACCTCACCGCTCAACTAATACATAGCGATTTTTACAACACTGCTTAATATCATATAACATAAAAAATTGGATTTGCTTAAACTTTAAAAGTGACATTTTATATTGTCAACAAATTTATATAAGATTATAACTTGTATCATCAATACATTAAAACCTCAAGGTAGTATTGTAGTGGATACATGAATAGTCCCATCAAACCTTTTGGACTAATATGTCCTTATCTATATTCTTGTACCCCACAATCTCAACTTTATTACAAAGGGTAGTGTTTGGTTATGTGTCTCAACTCTCAACACAAGCATTTCAATCAAATAAAAGATGTAAATGCCAAAATAGATAAGAAAGTATGGAGATTTGGACTTGAGCTTCACCATATCCATTTAGTTGGAGACATTCCAAGTAGTTCCATTACAAATTCATAAAGCTCACAAGCTTCCATATCAATGACCCCATCATCATCTTGTTTCATTATTTGGGAATGGTGGTTGGTTTAACTTTTGTTTGTTTCAAGTTTCCATAAGCATCTTTATCTACATTCACAAGTCTTTGTATCTTTACTAAATTGGATGTATATATGATATACAAAATTATTTTAAGTTAATGTATGTAAAGTTGTAATTTCTTTTTCAGCTTCCTCCTATACAAAAATCACTAATAAAAATAAAGTTTTAACATAACGTGTATACAACGTTAGAAATCTTATTATATAATAAGCACAATTAAAGGAAACTATGTGCTCTACTAGAATCGTAGATGAACGCTATTTTGACCTAAACTCAGTGGCGGAGCTTGAGCGTACTTATAATGGGGCAGATGGTGAAATTAATTTTTTTTTCTTGGTTTTGTGCATGATGATCACCTAAAACCGTTCTAACTAATTAACTAGATATGTTATCACATTTTAGGTTCGTATTCTTATATATTAAGACATTAGTATTAGGAGATAGAGATCATAAAATGAATAAACCTACGGACAATGTTTTAGAATAATTTAGTTCGCTCGTGGGTTCATGAACCAATGTTTATGACTCCTAAATAAATGTTGCATTGTACCAATGAAAACAAACCTAGAGACAAAGTCCTAAAGATGGATAAATACTTTTTTTTTACTATTCTTTATGTTATCATCAAATTTTGATTAGTGTGTTGGATATACAAATATAGTAGAGATCGGTTTTTGATTATTTTTTTATTTTAATGGGTAAAAAACAGGGTGTTAAACCATAAATTAGTGTGTTAGATATACAAATATAGTTAAGTTTTATATATAACTATAATATATATATATATATATATATCATATATAAGTTACTTATATTTAATTACATATATAAATATAATTAAAATATAGTTAAACCCGGTCCGACCGATCCGACCACCAAACTAGTAAGGCGTCCGATTCGACGTCCGATCCGGTTCTGAAAACATTGGTTTTAAGCAAAATGTATATCAAAATATATAGATAGAAATAAACATATCGTAGTGATAAATAGTTTGTATTTTAAAAGTTATAAAAGAAACAAAGTAAAAGTAATGGAAAGAAAAAGTTAATTATATTATTCTCTTTACATAGTTCTTATTGTCATATACTTATTATATTATTTTAATAAAAATTATATTAAATTAGTATCCATTATTAGTTTAATAGATTTAAAATGTTAGCATCTGATTAACATACATTTAAAATTTTAATCTACAGTGATAAATTCACATGACAATTATGTAGTGTTTTTTTTTTAATTTCATTTAAAACACTAACATATACTCTTCTTCTCAAACAATATTAAGTTACTACAAACCCGAAATCAACATATTCAAAACCATTCGTCGATCAACCCTATAACCACCAACCTCCCTCAGGGTACATGGTGATAGTGACCCGATGTGAAGAATTATAATACATTTGACAAGCTTGTTTGAAACCTTCTTAGCAATGCTTTCTCGAACGGATGGTAAGGGAGAGGGAGCAGTGGTAGAGAGATGGAGTCAGGAAATAAGACGACATCATCGTGCTCAAAGTTAAAAAGAAACAAAGAGGGGAAACGAAAGAGCGATAGGGAGAAACAGAATAAAAGCCAATGTGCCATGACAGTAGAAACGAGGACACCGTCTCATTCCTAAACAAGCCTAAAAGGAAATGACACTTGCGATCCTATAACATCCGTATAATCATAACCCATAAAATACAGAACCAAAACATAAGGAATATGTTTTAGATATTTTTATATCATTTTTATATTGTATCACCATTAAATACTTGCATATACCAATGGTAAATTAAAACCTCAAAACAAGTTGCACCACATATAAGAACATATGTGAAAAGCTCCCTAAATTCAAATTCGAATGGTCAAATATAACAAACTTGTTCGTGATCCTACGTTATTAAAAGTTCAACATAACGTACACACATGAAAAAGAATTCATTTATATATTTCAATATGATAAGTACAATCGCTAGTAGTTTATTATTCGGTTTTCCATCGTTATAAATTAATTTATTAAAGAGATGTTAATGCTGAATTGTTATTATCATCAAGTTAGTAATTATTTATCAATGCAAACTTTAAAACTTAAATCTTCAAAAGATACCAAACTTTTCACATTCCCCATGACCATTATAATTTATAAAAAACTTTGATATAATGATACAATAACTAAACTATAGTATAAGTCAAAATACATAATTGATATTTATTGTTGAAATACATAAATAAACTATTCATTGCTCTTAACAATCACTAGAGTATGTTGAAGTACATAAATAAACTATTCATTGCTCTTAACAAAATCCATTCTTTAAACTATACATTATCTTTATAATTTACAATTAAATTTAACAAAGTTACAGTAGATTGGTAAATTTACATCATATATCATTAAATAAACAATCTTTTGTTTGTGATCAACAATCTTTCATCTTCATCTTCATCTTCATCTTTATTAACTCGTTGCATCTTTTACGGTACATTTGCCCATCTTCTCTGGTTCATATATCGTCTACCGACGTTATTAACATTGATTGCTTCCACAGGTAACGTTCTTTACTAAAGTTTATTTAAACGTGATTGTTTTTTGTTCGATTGCTCAATTATATTACCTAGTTTGAGTGCTTCCACAAGTCTGTTGTATTTTTTAAAATTCTCCATTACCTATTTTAATTACACTGAATTTTTGAAACACTGGTTCGATTTCATTATAAATAGGCCTCCAAAGAACTGATAAAATTATGTTATAACAAAAATTACTGACAAAATTATGTTACAACAAGAAAACTCGAGGGCTTTGCAAATAGTAAAACTTCTATAAACGTTTATTGTAAATTTATTTTAGAAGAAAAAGATAATAAGCTAAACTTACTGGTAGTTAAGATTGCAAATTTAAGAAAAAAAATTTAGGTGTGGGTTTAAAACGTAATATATATACAGTATGCTGATGAAAGTGAAAATAAAAACTAAACCAAATAAGCTTTTTGTGGCAAAATCATATGAAACAAAACTTTTATAGCAAAAGTTAGAAAAAATATACAATCTTGTTTTCAAAATGTTGGGTATCGTAGGTGTGAGTTTGGTTATTATTATCTTCAGCTTGTCGAAAATCATAAAAATGTATACCGAAAACACTTTCGATAATATCAATACCATAAATGATGTTTTCCCCTGTTATCTTTTCGGGTTACGTCTAAGTCTTGGTGACACCTAATATCTTTTATGGGCTAAATACCCAATTGACTATATTGTTGATCTTGTTTTTAGCTATATTGTTAGAAATTTAATGTTGATTATGCAATTATGTTGATCTAGTTGTTGTGTCATGTTGTTTTTTTAAAGAAACAAATTTGATTTATTTGAATAAACTTATTCAAATTGGTTTACATGACTCTTATTCTAATGCGATTTTGAAATCAGATTTTAAAATTTTAAATTCGATTAGAATAAACGAATAACCCGTATTCAAGAATAAGCACCCCTAGTTATAACAAAAAGTACATAAGAATCACCCATGTAATTATTAGTTGTAGTATCTTTTATTTCTAAGAAAACAAAATAAAAGAAATAACAATAAGTTTTGATAATAAATCAATAAAAGCTATAATTTTTTATCGAAAGATTTAAAACACCGCCACTTTTCTTAAACATGACAAAAACCACACACAAACACGCAATAGAAATAAATCTCTTTGCTCTTATATAGAGGGCTTTGGATGCTGAACCACCTTTTGTGGGCCCATCACAACTTACCCTGCAGAATAAAAAAGGTAAATAAAAAAAGTACCCTTAACTTTAAGGGCTCACCATGTGACCATAAATGTGTTGAGTAAATTCTCAAATAGTCAAATATTATTATTTCCAACATTCTGGTGTCAAGGAATGGTCCCTTTTGTAGTCCCTGCAATAGTTATAAACCATGTAATGGCTTTGTACCCATTTCATTGCCATGTACTGCCTCCTACTAAGGCCCCCCGATCGCCCCGGAGAGGCGGTGACAGGATGGCACCGTGGTGATGAATAGGCGGTGCAACCTATCGCTTTGAAATTTTTGAACCTTCCTACAAAGGGTTGGTATTTGTAATCGGCTTTGTATCTACCGTTTTCAGTTGCCCAAGAAGATGCATCCCATATCGACCCGTATAACCACATTGGCCTTAAGGGAAATGTTGCATCACTTTTCCTTGGATACCTTCTAATTGGCACATCGTCCACAAAAAATCTAGAAAAACATATTCACGTAAATCCGTTACAACCTAAATAAAAAATATATTTTTTATCAAATAAATGCTATTTATTAAAAAGATAATAATATAACTTACATCAAGTCATGTGGGCTCCACAAGATTGCATAGTGATGAAAATTTTTGGTGGGGTCAAACCACAAGTGAAACTTCATCTCTCTCCCAATAATCTTACCATCACCACTTCCTCTTATGTAAACATTTGTTTGTAATGTGTATGGCTTCCCAAATGTTGTTCCAAGGAATTCTATGTCAACCTCATCATGGAACCCTGGGTGAGCTTCATTGTTTGAAAGCTACATTCAAAATATTTTTAGAAATTAATATACTTTATGTAAATAATTTATATAAAAGCTTGTGATAGATATTGTTGACAAATTAGTAGTATATATAACATTAGAAATTCTTTTAGTTTTTAATTATAAAAAAACTAAAAATTCTTTTGGATTTTTAAATATAAAAAAAAAACTAAAAATAAATATAATTATATTAATTCCAAATGGAGGGATTACTCTTTTTGTCTATAAGGATGAAACAAAGTATTAAAGCCTATGACAACTAAGAAGAAATTTTTTGATTGGTTCATGTAATCATGTGTGTTTGTAAACTAAAATTTTGTAAATGTACTGTTTTCCTTTATTTATAGTCCTTTTTTGTCTTTAATATCATATTACAATAAGAGTTTGTTATTAATATAATAAATTAACTAAGCTCTATTTTTACTTAAAAACAAAAACACACAAAAATAAATACAACTAAGAATTCTCTGGAAGTTTTTTTTTAACTTCAATTTCTTATATTTAAGAGTGAACTCGATCTTTATTTATAGAAAGTTCAACGCACGATTTCTAAAGTGTCATTATACAAACACATAAATGCTTACACATTCAAGAGCATGTTTTTTCTTTATTTGACCATGCACCCATACCCATATAAATACTTAAAAATGGTACTTCGTATATGTGTCACATTTGGTACTAAATATTCTCTTAATCATTATTATTATATTTAAAAATCATTATAATATATATTTATTTTGTTTATATCTATAAAGGCACTCCCATTTTAAAATGATCAAAACATATTCTTTTGGGAGAATTTATGAAAAACGAAAAAGTTAATGATGTGACATAATTCTATAAGTAAGCAAATTATTGGTGGACGTGACATTGTGCATTGCAAGTGTTGTACTATGTGCTTTAGAGTTTGTACTAATGTAATCATTGATATGCTTATTGCTCACATAGAATGCAGTAATAACTCCTGCAGTGTAACCCGGTTGAAGCTTGATGGATGCTCCGAAATAACCAGATCTAAATGGTTTGACCGACTTGAACCCGCTTCCTGTGATCAAGAAAATTTTCAAGATTTAGTAATTTTTATTATTTAAAACAAACCCATTATCATATTTGTTACATTTTATGTCATAATATGTCATAAAACCTTTGTTCAAGTTATCACTACTAGAAAAACATGTATTTTTTGTTACGATAAAATGTTTAACAAGTCTATAGCAAATATCGTTTTTGCTACGGTCTTAACAACATTTTGTAGCAAATACCTGTTTTTGTAGTGATAATGTGAAAGTAAGATTATTTAAGAAAGGGTGAAGAGTGTGACCTGATGTACGGTCGAGCCATATGGCTAGAGCATTGTTGTTGACGGTCTGGTGGCTCGGACCCCAAAGGTTTCTAAACCCTTGGTTAAAGGTCATGGACCTGAACTTTGAGCTTGGGTAGAACCCAGGTGAGGGTGGTCCGTAGCCAGCATTGGTCACTAATGGTCCAATGAAAATGAAAACAAGTGAAAAGAAGAGTATAAACCCCATGATGATGATTAATAAACTAAAGAGGTTGATAGATATGGGGTGAGAGTAACTAGAAAGAGTGATATGAGGG
>BJCM01192015.1:0-15595 GCA_018326385.1 Flaveria bidentis
TCACTGCTCTGATACCATGTTGAGACTATGGTTATCAAAGAACATTAGAGCTGGTGTTTGGGATTGATTTTTGGTTTCTTATTTCTGTATGTTTTCAGTACTACAAAGAGTGTTTAAATACACAGTAGCCTAGCTCTAATTACAGAAATAACAACTAATTTGATCCTGATTTGTGGGAGTCAATCTTCTATTTTTGTCCAAGGATATAATGAGATTTCTCTGATCATATTTTCCCTCCATGCCATCCTCCCTTTCCTAACAGTTATATGATGCAACGATGAAATTGTATATTATAGAATTTTAAATATTAAAAGAATAGCGCTTATAGTTTTTATAATGGGGGTAAAATATGCCACGGTGTTAATGGAGATGATGATTAGGTCGCTGGAGGAGATTATGGTGATTTTTCGTTGGATTTATGTGATGGATTGTAGTCTGAACTCTTTATGCAAATAGTTTGTAGTTTAGGGGTTAGAACTGACAAAACAGAAATATGTAGGGTGCGAGTAAAATTCGATAGTAGTTTATTGATTTTCAATCTGGACCCTCGTACATTATGAGAGTTTGCTATCTGCCCCTTAAGTTTCGGTTTAGACTATTGAAACTTGAAAGTTTAGAAAGGAAAGAATGTGCATTGCCACTTATTTAGCTCTGTTTAAGGTTTCTAATTTTAAAGCTAAGAATAATCGAGAATTAGTTTTTTTATGAGAACTTTAGAATTAAATCTTAACAACTAATTTTCAATGATAAATTTGTAATTAAATAAAACATATTTAAAAAATTGATAAATCAAAAAATAAAAATAAAAATAAAAAAGTAAAAACACAAAATGTTCCTCTACTTTTCCTCTTTCATAAAAAAAATAAAAAAAATCATATTTTTTTAACAAAATTCGTTTTACACATGTGTAATATTGGATTTACATATGTGTAAATCCAGTACTACACATGTGTATAACTAGATTTACACATATGTAAATAACGAATTGATGATTTTTTTATAAAAATATATCTATATGGTAGGCATTGGAAAGATAAAAAATACTGAATTTTATGGTGAATTTTTTTTGAAAAAATGATATCGTGAAAAAAAGTTAAGAACGTTTTAAAAAAAAGAGAAAACGACATGTGATTTGCATGTGATAAAAAATGAGTGGCTAAGATTTGTTCCTAGAATTCTTATAGAAAATGGTTCTCATTTGAGCGCTCCCCTAATTTTAATTTAATGGTGTCATCTATTTTTCAATCATCAAACACTGTTATTTTATTTCAAGTATACATATAACAAAACGTTTATTTAAATTTTAATCATACTTGTTTTGAATTCAAAATTTATTTACTAAGTAGAGGGGTACGTTGTGCCGTGTGCGTTGCGGTGGCTCGGTTTTAAACATCAGGCATAACAAATGTGTGATTATTGTTCTTAGTTCATTTTAGGACTAACCAAACTTCAACGGTATATGCGAATTCTAAAAAAGTAATACGTTGTTGGAACAATGAGCATTATTTTCGAATTTAATTTAGGATCGTAGCTTCCAACAATATGTTTGGCAATCAAGAAGAGATTACATTGTTATGATTTATGAAAATAATAATTAAAGAATATGATGGCGAAAAAAATAAAAGAAATGGAAATATATAATATTTACCTTAATATAATGTTTTATTATATATATTATATATTATTAGACCATTAAAATTTGAAGTTAAAAGAAATGTTGGATTAAAAAATTAATGCATCAATAGTTTAATTTTTTATCTTTATTCATATAATTATATTAAAAATTATTATTTTTTCTCTTCCTTTTCAATTAAATAATATATTGTTATATTTTTTCATTACATTTTATCTCTCCTTCATTCACAATCAATTTAAAAATTATTAAAAAATTACAAGGGTTGAACAATGAATTTTTAAATTTACAGATGAACAATAAAGTTTTCTTTTTCCTCCACTCACAAGTCATAACAACTCAAAACCATCCCGTATAATTTAACAACTCTCATTCACATAATTATAAGGTATGGGTTGTGAATACTCTGAATACCACTTGTATTTATGAATGATGAGGGGTTTTGAGTTTTGCCATACGAGACTCCTATTCTAAAAAAAACATAGTATTTACCGATTTTATTTGAGATGATGTTTGCTAAAATTGTAAAGTTTGTTTATAAATATGGTGAGAATTAAAAAACATTAATAATATATTTAGCTAGAGAGTGTTTGAGATTGCCTTTGAAAAAAGATCAATATGATTAATTAATAAAAAAATGTTCAAATAATTTGAAAATGACATTTAACAAACAAAGTCATTATTTAGATTTTATTAAAAGAATAAATAATAAAAGAAAACATATAGAGAACGAGCTGAGTGACTTCCTTTAATTTTACAAAGTTAACGTAGACCCAAACTTTTCGATAAAGGGTTATTTCTTGAAAACTTCATATGTTCAAAAGTAACCTAATATTAAGCAAAATATTTACATATATTTAAAATTCTCCAAGACCATACGTAAAGGCCATAGAAGTGATTTAAATTCGGATTTGATCAGCTAGTCGAGCCGGATTCGGCTACCTAAAGCACCTTCACTTGGATCAATCACTTATGATGGATACCGGTTGAACCAACAAATGCATCGTTTGGACCATATCTGATGTTTCTTCTTCAAAAAACTCATTTAGATTCAATTACTAACTTAGTTTTCATATGTTCATATTCTGTTTATATCATAATATTTGGTTGGTTCATATATTATTAAAACTTACTGATAGAGCAATTGATTGAATCAGAACCAATTGATAGGCTCAGATATCAATTAATAGGATCAATTGAGACAATCTGTAATGATCTATGAGAACAATTCAAGTGAAACACAAACAATTGTAATCGATTCAAGCAGTATCAACAAATTCACAGTTCATTGATATAGCTAAGACAATTACAAGAGTAAGAAAGCAGTTAGCAATTCTCAACAAACTTACTTGACTTCTTATAAGATTGTATCAAGAAATTGCATGCAAAAGTTCTGTTTTCTGTTGCTAGATCTATATTCTGTATCTTGTATATCTTCTCTGTATCTCTCTCTTTTTTTTTACTAACTCTCTAGACAAAGCTATTTATACTAGCAATTAAGGAACTAACAATTTACAAAACTAGTCCATATACTAGTACAAACTATAATATATATACACAAAGACTAAATGTGAATCTTCCAAGGGTTCCAACACTTGCGTTTATACACAAGCTTAAAACCGATGATCCCATCAGTGTGCACTGTATAGAGCAACAAGATTATTAACATTCTTTGAAAACGTACAACTTTGAATATACTTCAATTATCCACCTACATATGCAACTTTAAAGATTTAAACTCGAAATATTTTTATGTAGAAGGAGACACGTTATCATGTTATCACAACGCAATCAGGACAACGGTAATGACTGGCTAGAGCCCTCTATACATCCGTCCACATACATGTACTTTAACAAAGTTGGGTGGTCCTATCAGTTGATTCTTGTAAACTTAAATCATAAAAGAGGGACATGAATCATCGAATTGTTATTTAATATATATACTTTTTGAATTAATTATTATTAACTACACTATTTTTTCCCTATAAATTGTTAAAATCCCATAATATATTAATTTGTATTTTGATAGCGATAAATTTAACTTCCGTTTTATTCTTTACTCTCATTTACGTTCATTTACTTTTATTACTTGTGGTTTTTTACTTATCTTGTAATTGTGTTTTCATAGATTTTGTCACACTTCAGAATTATTAAACAACCTTACTTTGTCTTTTTAATAACTATATTATATATTGTAAATCCATATAATATATTCAAAGTAAATCTAACTAACTTTGATTTACAGACAAAAATATATGTATCTCATTTAAACTTGTAAAACTACATATTTCTAAAATTACCCCTGAAAATAACTGTATAATTATGTATTGGAGGCTTATGATTAAAACAAGTAATTTTTAAAGTTTAAAAAGGAATACATGTAAATTATTTATTTAAAAAAACATGAAATGATGTCATAATCTCCACCAATATTTTCTTCATGGACTCTTCATAACAAATGAAAAAATAGTATGAACCGTCGTTTTACAAAAAAACTGAACCACAAAGCTTGAGAAAAAAAACTATCATCAAATCATCAGTTTTTCAGTTACATAAATAATTTTTGTCTTTTTCTTTTCTCTTCTCTTTTTTTTTGTTTTCTTAACGGCATTTCTTTTTGGTTATTATTTTGGTTATTTAATTTGTATGCCTCATCTTTAATAATTATAGGTGAACCTTCTTTGTGGCCAGGGCTTCCATCCCCATATTTCTTTTTCCTCAGTTATTTCTCGTTAGTGTAAATTTTCGATCCGGTAGCAGAATATTTTTAATAAATATAGAGTTTGTCCCTGTAAAATAGTTTACTTTTGTCCTCCGTCTGCCTTAAGATGTAGTTCAACCTACGTCACTGCTAATAATAATCGTAGGATCATATGCGTGGTCTTATCATAAGGATAAAATGATAATCTTAAAACTTTAATAGATCTTCTAAACAAGCTTACATGAACATCACTAGTATGTTACAACTTAAATAACATATAAATGTGTAATCGGTATTTGTTTGAAATTGTTAAAAACGATACTAATAAACCAACTTGACCAGATATATATTCTGCTTCACTGGGGACATTTTTATATAGCACAAAATAAAGAACATGTTATACTTGCAAAATTTTGAAATATAATAATTTCATTAAAATAACACAATTAATTTTTCTAGATGATTGGGAAATAAAATATCCAAAGTAAACCATATTTGTCACATGACACCTTCCCCACTTGCTGGTTTCACAAGATATTACAACAACTTTGACATTAAAAGCGATGGGGAGGGCTTGAATCAAAATAAGAGGTCATGCTCTTTGTAAGATAAAAAAATAATCTTGTATTTAATGTAACATGATTGTGTGAGAGAATATTACATAAATATTATAAGGAAACAAGGTGTCTAATATATTATATCAATATTTTTTTTAATCTTTGAGAATACTTTTAACGTTCTATGTTAGATACATCACGCCCCTTTAAACTACATTTTATAAATTAGTTTACTGTCGTTTACAGACACTATCAGTGACAGTTTACTTTTTTGTAAATGACAATATATATTTTGTTAGATTTATACACGGTGTATGAATCTATAACCTATATTTTTATCATTTGATATGATTTTTAATAACATAAAATTTATCAAAAAGCATAGATTAAAATAAAATATTCACAATGATGTGTTGTGGTAATTTATTAGCATATTAATAAATAAGAAAAGAAAGGAAGTATATAAAATATAAGAAGACTAAAAAGAAAATAAAAAACGTTTGTGTAGTGTTACTACTCTTCATCATACATTCTTTTCGATAATAGTCACTATAATAATAATTATTATTAAATTAGTTGTTCTAGAATCATTTAGGATAAGACGCGTATAGATGTGTAAATTATAGGAAAAAGGTACTTATGTTGATAAGTAAAGTCGGTCACACAATCATAACGAATTAAACGCATTGTTTTCGGATGGTTAATGATTTCTTCTTTCTTTCTTTTTTTTCTTCTTTTTATTTTTTCTTCTTTTTTTACTCTTCTAGCCACATTCAACCTTCTAATTATAATAGGTTAATGGTAAACGTTGTACTCTTCAACCAATTGATTGTAAGTTCAACTAATTGTATGGGCTAGTGGCTCATTAGCATTTCAATTAATTGTTTATTTTTTTAATTATAAGTCCAAAATAGCGTGTTAATTTGATGCTTGCTATTCTGATAATAGAAATTGTTGTTTAAAATAATTATAGTTCTATCAACGAATCAATATAAAATCTTAATTTATTAATAGGAATTGCCGTTCAATATAAACTGTTAATTAAACCTTTGTACACACAAAGATGTTTATATTAAACATCTGAAACCATATTTTTTGCAATTATCAAAATGTATGGAATTAATAAAAATTTAATTATGTAATAATCGATTGTACTTCCCTTGTTATTTAGTGATTTAATTTTTGAAACTTTATATTAAAAACAATCTAAAGTTTTAAAAACAATTGTTTCTCAGTAAATACCGACAAGAAATGCTGAAATGGTCTTGGGGCAACGGTCGTTGAGGCGCGATGGCACTCCACGCCATATAGCAACACCGTCACTGGCCCCCAGACCCTGACATTTTGTTGTTCCACAGCATTGCCACACCGGTTAAATAGTGTGGTGTGATTTAATATGACAAAATATGATTGATGTGTGTGATATGAAGTGTGAGATATGAGCATCCCTCCCACACTTATGTGCGACTTGATGAAGTTACCTCTTTACAAAAACGCTTAATATATCTGCTTTTTAAAATACTTTATTTTATATAATTCTAAAATAATTGTTTAAAGAATACTTTGTTAAGTGTAAGTGTTTGATAATTACTTAAGGCAGGGGCCGCCCACGCTAGAACCCCACGACGGTGGGCGGCGCCACGCGGCAACTCCACTGCCGGACCCCACGCCACGTCGTTCAGCTGCTTCACGGCATGCACACGCCAGGAGACGACGATGTTTTCCCCCCATTTTGAAGCCTTTGTTTCTTCTACACATCGGCACCCCCTCACATGACATGGTGTATGATTTATGGTGATAATTTGTGATTAAAATATATGTGATGTAGTGTATTATGTATGCTTTGAGTGTCCCCACCATTTTTACTATTAAATATATACATGTAATTTTTGTTTATTATAATATTAAAGTATATTTCGAACAGTACTTTTTTTCCCTTTCTGTTGAGATGATGTATTAATCCCAAGTACTCCATTTGGTCATAAATTGTGATGCCTTACTTTGTTATTTATTTTGGATTTAATTATTTAAACAAAACTTAATTATGTATTATTAAATTAGTTTATACATATCATATCACAACAAAACTACATAAACGTTTGATAGTAAGGATAATATGAAAAACTTAGTACATAATATAAATAAATAGTTCAAAGTAATAAGGCGCTACATGTTAAGTAGATTAAGTAAAATTTCTTAACTGAATTTGTAACTGTAGTTTAGTTAATTTTCATTTCTATTTTCTTAACAACAATTTATAATATTTTATTAAAAGTGGGAATTTACCGTAAGAAGTTGAATACTTTCCAAATAAATTATTTTTAGAAACCTCATAATTGATTTGTTTAATTCATATTTCTTTTACGTGTTATACTTGGCGGTAGTGACGAAGTTGAACCACACCTCGAAGTTGGAGGCGAAAGTTCACTATTTTAGTGAGTGCAAACTTTATATTTATTAAAAAAATTTAATATTTAACTGAAAATTTACACTAACGAACCTAAATTTAAGACTGCTGAGAGAAAAAAAAAAAAAAGGAGGCGGGGACCCTTCCCCATAAAAACTTCGCCATTGAGGCATCTTTTATTTATTTAATCTTAATATATATAACATAAAAATATAAAAAATAAAATACATGTTAGCGATAGATGCGGGCTCTTCTAAAATACGCCGTGTGCGTTCCGCACAAGTACACCCCCTACCCTTTGTTGTACTTAAACATGGGACCCATGTCTAAACCTTATCGATCAAAACAATGTGTACGTGGGACCCACTATTGTGTATGAAAACAACCTATGGGCCCCATAAGAGAAAAAACTTCAAAATCAGATCCCTTCGTTATTATAACTTTAATTTGAAGGATAAGTGTTTGGGTGGACACATTAAAAATACATGAGTTTTTTAGTATATTATATAAAATAATTTAAGTGGTTGTAAGTGAAAAAAAAAAATATTATTGTTGACTCGTATATTTGAATGGTTACTGTTCAACTTTTATAAATTTTTTAATATTTTTTAAAGTGATTGTAAGTGAAAGAACGAATAAAAAGTAATGATAAAAATATAAAAAGTATTATTTAATTGAAAAGAAAAGGAAAAATATAATAACATTTATTGTAATTATATGGATAAAAATAAGAAATTCACTGTGAATGCTCTTATTCACTAGATCTTTTATCTTTCGAGATGGAAAAAACTAGCGTTGTGAATCCACTTCATTGTGGCGTTTAAAAGCCACAGAGATTGGTGTTCGAAATAAGACATTGCAGTCCAAAACTAAAACTCACACTGTCATGCGTGGTGGCCGGAACAAATGAAAATTATAATCAAGACAACAACAATGAAAGGGGTACAAGACTGTTAACCCTTGTACAATAGTAAAAAAAGAAAAAATACATATAAATAAATTTATAAATAAGATTTTGTCTATTATTGTAAGAATTATTATAAGGAATATGAAGTAAAGTATCTCTTATCATTTCAGATAATCAAGGGTGTTTGGTTTAAAAGTTTTAAGAGAAATAATAATCGATATGAAAGTGATATTGGTGCTAGAAAAGTAAAACAAAGATAGCCATATGAACATAGATTTCATTTGAACATTACCTGTTAAAAAATAATATTTTTAGACGCCGTGAAATATAAAACGATCAAGCAAGAAACCAATCAGGTCTCTACTAAATATCATTAATGTTATTAATTCATTTGACTTTCTTATAATTATCTTCTGTAGAGTGTTCGAATTGTTCAATTAAAGTTATTTGTTCAATTATTAACTTAAATTTATATTAATATAAAACTAAACTTCCACCAAATATATGAGAATGCAACATTGCAACGGTGGTATTATTTAATGACAAAATAGTTGATTATATTGTAAATAGGTATTATCATATAGATCAAATAAACGTTATAAAAACTCTCAAAATATAGATACAAATAAAAAAACGTCTTGAATGAAACATCTAACATGGGGATTTGTTTTTTGAAAATTATCTGTTTTGTTAATATAATACTACGATTACAAAGTCAAAAAGTTAATCTAAAATCAGATGAAATGATTATTTGGTTAAATAGTTTATTAAAAGATGTCTCTAGGTATTACTTTAAAAAGGTAATTAACTATAGGTTATGATTGCCACTTGAGTTTATGCTAATTAAGATCAAGATTCATCATTTGGCTCTTTGATGGTGGCAAACCAACTAAAGAGCACTATTACTTCTTATGACTTGTGATCTAAATATTTTATCTATATTTTTAAGATACCGTTTGTATAATGCCTACATGCTTGCATATAATACATCATTAAACAATAAACAATAAACAACTTAAAAGAATGTGACAACTCCCAAGATGATAGGTGTCATTAAAACAAAAGTAACAAACATTTTTATGAAATCATATTAACAATAACCAATTTCAAAAGGGCAAAATGTAAAGAAAAACCATAAGACTACACAATACACATTTGAGGTTTTCAAAACATTTCACCAACTATAGGTGTCATTAAAACATCTAACTGTTTTCATTAAACATCTCAAGTTTGTTGGTCACTTGGTCACAAGAAAGCTGAAACTATGTCAAAAACAGATGTAAACATTAAAAACCTCTTGTTTTAGCACAACAAAACATAATCACTTGTAAGATTCATAAAAAAAACACAGTCAAGAAAGCAATCAAACGATTCCTAACATAATAAGGCTATGAAAAGATGAAATAAAAGATGTCTGATAAGATGAAAAAGATGAAACCTTTGATATAACAAGATGCAGATGACAGCTCATTCTTCATCCTCTTCGTCGGCATCACCACCAGCCGCCTTCTTTGCAGCAGCTTTCTGGTTCTTTCGCTTCACTCTGCCAGGTCGGCCACCGCCAAATGGACTAGTGAGAGAAAAGTCGATGTGTTTCTGAGAGTCAACCCTCACCATGAATGATGGTACATTCACCACTTGTCTCCCGACCCTTTAATCGTCATTAAAACAAATCAAAAGTCGGGCATAGTGTAAACGTATGAAATAAAACATCGAAAAGCATTTTGTTCTAGCTAGTTATTGAAATACTATAAACTTTGTGATCACATTTGACCCTAATGTCCTATTATAAGGTTGGCAGTTTGAAGTTAACCAGACGCAAATCAACCCACATAAGAACAACTGTTTTGACCCATTACCCAAATGGCCAATTGTGATCTCTAGGTCCAAAATCACTTGAGATGTTAAAAAAGTTAACAGTTTTGGTGTCAACCATACGTTTTTAACTCATACCCAAAACTGGCAATTGTCTTCTATAAGTCCAACATCACTAGAAATGTAGGTGACAGTTGTGGAGTCAACTACATGCATTTTGACTTGCACAAAAATAAATTGTTGACTTGACCCAAACCAACATTGCCATCTCTAGGTTAAAAGTCACTCAAAATGTATCTGTAACTTGTAATGCATTAAACTTCCTAAAACAACACTCAAAACACTATCTTTTAGAAAAAGTTCAAATATTGGGACTAAAAGTCTACCTAACCACCTGACCCAACCAGACCTTTTCAATCCAAACTAAAATCAACAGCTCCGACTCATCATCCAACCTTAACGTTTAGCAAATCAGGGGCCTTGTAATAAGAACTTTTAAGGATTAATGGATCACACAAGTTAGAATTAGCAAAATGATCATGTGGATTAATAATACCTGATGTGCCTCTGCTTGATAAGGACTCTAGCATGATGGATAGACTTAGCCATGCCAGTCTTGAAGACCAGTGTCTGCAGACGGCGTTCAAGAAAGTTCTCAACAGTAAGAGCCAGCACATAATCAAGCTTATTTTGACTCTCATCCAAAAGCCCATAACGGTTCATTCTTCTCATAAGTGCTTCACCCTCAAAAATCCTACGTGGGTCCTTCTCTTCAAGAGTCAAAAGCATTCTTGCAGCATTTCTAATTCGGCTAAGAGCATACTGCACCCTCCAGAGTTCCCTCTTGCATCGAAGTCCATATTCACCAACAAGCTTCAACTCTGCGTCCAAACGCTCCTTTTCATATGGACGTCGAGGCTTCTTAAAAGTCTTCCCATCTGTAACACAATTTCACACCTACTTATCTATACACATTGGTAAATAACCAGCTATGAATGTACATGTAAAAAAAAGAAGGCGATTAAATGGGTTACAGTTTCGGTAAAATGACACATGAACCATCGTTGAACGATATCAAACCGTCAATGCAGCTATCGCGCGCTGCTCTTCCTCAGCTGCTTCCTTAGCTGATGCAGAAAAGATCACACAATTCAACACAACTAATTGAACAAATCAATTTGCCAAAACACAAACCTGAAAACTGATTACGAAAAAACACAAATTCTACGGTTTTCAACTATAAATCTACACACTTGATATAAACCACCTAATAATATCATATAAACGAAAATCAGACCTATCTTAAGTCGTTAAGCATCATGTAGCACATCAATTTGAATATAAAACAATAGATAAACAAACTGAATGCTTAATTCTAATAAACATAATGATGAAACTTGACGAGTATGACACAAATTCTAAGAATAAACTGCAACAGCAATCGAGTGAGCTAAAATAGGTCAAAACGTAAACACTAATTTGATGAATGGTATAACATATGTGAAATATACATACAGATATAGAGATTTGAAGAGGTTAATTGAAGAATAGATTATAGAAGTTTCGAACCTGATAATTAGGGTTTAGGTGTCTGAATGAAGCTGCAACAGACGAAGAGATACAATTAGGGTTTTGATGGGTATATGAGTCAGCTCAATCATGAGGCCCATTGGGTCTATTTTTATTGGACTGTTTTTCAAAACAAAATGTGATGTTTTAGTGGGCTACATGGTTAAGATAACTCGCTTTAAAAAAATTAAAGCCCACCTGATATTATTGGGCTCATTGGTACTAATGATTTAATGCCACAAACAAGCATAGCCATAATGGTTTGAATACTAGGCAAATGTGAAATGTGTGAGGCTGTGATAGTGAGATTTGTTAGAGTTGAGCAACGCTAATGTTGTAGCCGATGAACTAAAGCATAACGTGAAACGCTACTTGATGAAGTCAAATATACGAATACTCTGGCGACATTTGAATAGTTGTATTTGAATAGCTACCAACTGAGCCTTGAGAGGGGGCATCTTTTAGAGTTACTAGATAGATGAAAATATAAGCCCCGTGTGGGTTATGTGGAGGTTGGATTTAAAGAGTTGAGTGGGTCGAAAATTATACAATACACGATATATACATGAGTGTTATTTTGGAGCCCTTGAGGACGAATCATATATACATAATATAATTACACGGATCATCATAAGAGACAAATGTAATATGAGGCTAGAGATTCGTGACACTAAAGGTGTCTTAAACGAAAGGTGTTGTATGATTTGGAAAGTCAGGGGAAAGTAGTTGGAACCTAGGTATGACATTTGGACTATGCACTATAACTATAAGAGTACGAAGGTGGAAAACGTGTTGGATTATGAAAGAACTATCATGTTTAACCAACCCATTTACAACTTTTATGATGGATGATGATAACGTGTGTCGTGTGAAGGAACCATAAGGGAGAAACTAGAGAGAAAAGTCAAGCAACTGTAAAACTCGAAGATTAGATAGTCAAGATCCAACATATACAATTTGGTTGCGTATTCAACCTATCAACTCGTTTGACTGATTCTACTAAACAAGAGTTTGCGTTCATAGAACAACCTTTTCAGATCAGCAACATGTTAATTTCTATTAACTCCATTCAACCAACTTTTGTTTAGGAATAAGTGACCATCCACTGGTCAGTACGATATTGATTGAGTCCTCTGATATTTCTGATAACAAGTATTTACGGTTAATAAAAAGATAGCAAGTATTTACAGTGAACAAAATAGATCAAGTGCTGCTAGCAGGTCAAACGACTAATGGGCCTTTATAGAGTCCTCCCCACCTGTCCCCCTATATTCAATTCGATTAAACTCGATAATGTCGCCAGTAAATTGTCACCCCACAAACATTTACTCATATCGCATGTTACCATATCACACATGGTCCAACTATTGATCTTACAATGCTCAACCATCAACTTCAATAGCATAAATAGCCAGTGGTCCAAACACCACAAATGGAGAGTTACATGCATTAAATATTTGAGCTGTTTTGATGTTAATATTATGCAGGACAGGAGTATGTTTTAACAATGAAAGATTGCAACATCCACCGCCCTCTATCATGACCCACTACACTTTACTTATTTTGGATATTTTATAATCTTGGCAAAAGGGAAGTGCCGAGCCGGGCCAAGTAACGGGTCAAAACAGATTCTAACACAATGATGTTTGTGTCAAGACAGTGTGTTTATAAAATAAGTATACATTTGGTTCGGGTCAAAACGAGTTCTGACCAAAATAGGCTATGGTTAATCGAAACAAGGGATGTGAAAACACAATTTTTGTTTCTTAAAATCGCATAAATTTTTTAAAATTTGGTTTTCGTAGTGTAAAATCTCAATACATCATAAAGTAATTCTAAACCTATTATAATTATTATGAAACTTTTCTTCCCTAAATTTATATACACTAGTCCCTGACTCCATGTATTTTTGTTTTTTTTTTTTGTTTTTTTAAGTAAAGTTTTTACCCTAGTTGAAAAGTATTGGTTTCAATCGCTTGTGGACCATCTTTTTCATTATTTATTGGGATTATCTGCACAAATCATAGCAAACGACATTCTATTCCATAATGGAATGTTTCTTTTCCAAAGCATACATGAATATACATATATCTACACATACACACACACACACATATATATATATATATATATATATATATATATATATATACATATATGCATACATAGGGTTTCCCTATATATATACACACACATACATACACACTCATATGACATGATATTATAGTAAATGAACTATGAAAAGTATAGTTCCCATGCTCATTCCTTAGTTTTCTGCAGACACCTTCCTGAACATACTTGGATTTTAAGAAAATTCAAACTCCAAAAACTATTATTTTTTTATAAATAAAAATAAAAACATTATCTTTTTTATATTGTTGTAAGTGTCATAGAGTTGTCCCAAACATTAGATGAATTTTGATGGATAAGAAAGTTATCTTTGTATCTTTTTCTATATCTTTAAAAATAGCCCAAAGTCATATAACCTTTTTATGGATAAAACATTTATCTTTGTATCTTGTTATAGTTATTCAAGAAACATCAATCTTTCCCTTTCAAATTAACAAAAGTTTCCATTAGGGACCACTTTCTTACTTTTGTTATTGTCACTTGTTAATTCATAAAGAACAAAAATATCTTATATCTTGCAATGAGTTGTTAAGTGTCAAGCGTCACATTCTTTTGAAAAATCGATCATTTATGAAATGATATATCCTCCTTAATTTTTAGATGAACCAAAAGCTAATGAAATCTTTATTTGGATCAACCAAACAGAAAAAAGTTTGATCAACCTAAAAAACGTCCTAACTTGTGCTACCTGTAGAGTTACGTAGCCCATTAGCAATGGACATATAGTCTTAACATACCGAATCATATGATAACGTGTGATTGTGAACTTGACCCTCATACGGGCCTGAATTCCATCATCTAGAGCCCTCAATTTTTTTATGTATAAAAACACGTGAATCTTTGGTTTGAGTAACTTATACGTTTATTTAGGAAGTCGATTCTATAATTGTGAAGTTAGTTTTAGTTTTCTAAAATTGGACTCAGACCTACCGTCTCCCAAAAGTTGTTTCTTGATTTATTTATGCTTCCGCTTGCTACGTTACATTCTTGTTACTACTAGGAATTGTGATTTACTTGATGAAATTTAAGCAAAGAGGTCCATGAAAAAGATTTGATGTGGATTTTGTTTCTATTTTTAATCCCATTATTGTTATAGTTTTAATCTGGCAGTATGGTCACTGTTTAGCTTCATATGGTTCACTTCACCAACATGATAATACATCAATCATTTTGTTCCTTATTCTTTATGCATTTCAAACCCTTGGTTATAAACACTCCAAGTATACTCAACAACTAGACCACAATCATTGACCGTATTGCTTTTTAGGTTCAGGAGTTTGGGTCTGATCTGGACAATAAATGAACCAAGACTCACTGGGTCGAGCCCATATATGGAGCCAAAGTTTGTAGGGAAATGGTTATGATCATAAAGTGTCGAGTTTCTTGTTGTTTACTTGTTTTATCTACTCGAACACCCTTTGTCTATATTTATACATGACAATGTCGTGATCGACTTGGTAAGTACAATGATTAGTAGCGTAAAAAGGGCCAGGATGAACTCAGGGAGCTCGGCTTGTTTAATTTTTGAGAGCTCAAGTTGTGCTCTGCTCGTTTCAACTTCTTTATTATTTTATTAGTTATTTTATTTTTATCGGCAAAAAAATAAACCCAGTGCATAAATGAGTCGAGATGAGCTCAACTAGCTCAGCTTGTTTAATTTATGATCGAGAGTTGAGTGCTCAATTTGTTCCGACTTCTTTATCATTTATTATTTATCTTATTTATATATTTCTAAAAAAGCAAACCAATACATAAGCTAGGCTTCTTCATGCATAGGCCCGGGTGTTTAGTCATTTGGGATTGATTTACACTTTCATATCCTGAATTTCTACAAAAGTTTGTTTTTATGACTTGAAGTTTTAACCTTCAAGTCATA